>CACRXK020000542.1:48844-77049 GCA_902702795.2 Paramuricea clavata
CCCCTAACGCCTGTATTCTAAAAGCTCACTCACACTCAGGGCCGCCGAGGCTCTGGGGGCCCCTAGAAATTTAATGTTAGAAATTTAATGGGCCCCAGTCATTTTTTCGGGCGAAATATTTCTGTTTTCGGGCCAAAATATTTGTGTTTTGGGGGCAATGAACCGAAATTTGGTATGGAAAATTGCGGAAAAGTCCAACGAAAGCAATTATAACGCACCTAAAAAGAATTTGTCTGAAAAATTTTTTTCCGGAAAATTTTTTTGCAATAAGGGCCCCTAAAAAAATTTTTGCCCCGGGCCCCCGCCAAGCTCTCGGCGGCCCTGCTCACACTCACACTCAATGAGTGGAGTTTCATTCTGAGCTTCTCTTGAATGCCAATGCTGTTTTTGAATAGCTGGATGGTGAGTAGTCACATAGTAAGGTACGACACTAACTCTCCAGCTATTTAAAAACAGCAATGACAATCAAGAGAAGCTCAGATTGAACCTCCACTCATTGAGTGTGAGTGTGCTTTTAGAATACGGGCGTAGGTGAGTGAACATAAATATGCTATAATGCTGTTCACGCATATAATTGTTCCCTGTTTTGTGCTAAACACCAAGATAAGCTATCTGCATGCGTGTTTCCTTAGCCAAGGAAGTCAATACCCCTTGTACATATATGTAATCTAACAACAATCATACCCAAACTTTGAGCTGACTTTATCATAGGTCACACTGTCTTCTGATACTCTGGGTAATCTTTCATCTCTTTCTACATCTGGTGCTTCTGACACATCTTCGTTTGTATCATGTCGTTTTGGTGACAACCTTGGTGATGACAAACCCTTTCAGAATTACTGTATCTTCATTTTAATAATGGTGAAGGGGTACTACTCCTGATAACTTGTGGCTAAATGATGAGTTACAAAGGACACAACTCAAACGTAATCAACTTAAATGCTTTCTAAGGCACCTCAAGGGTTCCCTGCTGGCAAATAGAGACCTCTGCCAGCAGGGAATCTCAAGGGCACCTCTGGTTTCTAAAATAGGAGTTATGTCATATCCAAGAGTACAGCTAAGCAGGCCCAGAAAATATATTTCTCAGTCTTCCTGGTAGCAAAATCCAAATATAAAAATTTCCTGTGTTAGTCAAATATAAAACTTCCTGCGTATGTAGATTTCAGAGAACGTTTTTTTTTTGTTTATCAATTAACCGCCTCACCCTGGCCTAGGGCTTTGACCCATTAAAAATTATAAAGCTTGCAATATCTCAAGGTGCAAATGCGCAATATATATATTTAGTATTCTGGTCAAGTTTATGAGAACCTCGATGAGAACAACATTAAATGTCAGTTAGAGATTTAAGGATAAAGTGTGTTAAATCTTCGTTTAAAGGCCATGATGTTTTGCAGAGTTTGATATATCCAATACTGTACCTTGTTCTTTCCTGTGCAGCCAAATGCTTATGTTGACATTTTGCAAACTCAACAACAAGCTTCTGCCCCAGTATTTCAAGTTGATGCAGTCGACCAAGTGCCTGTTTTTTTTGGCAGCAAAAACATGAATGTTGTTAAAAATAGCTACACTAGACAGATATATATCAAATGCATTCTTAACTGTCTTAGTGATATGCGACTTTGTTAGTAGTTGGATCTAACTCAACTCGGTTAAAAAGAGCAAATATGATAAATACTTATTGTTTATAAAAGACTTCGAAGGAAATGAAGGAATTTAAGAAAATGTTTGATTCTTGTTTATTCACTCTTATCTTTTCCATCAATTATTATTCAATGCATTGTCAACGCACATTAAAAACCTGTTTTATGACTCTGACAATCGTGCTCAAATGTTCCTGTCTGAACACAGAAAATGCAATTTCAGTCAGACAAATGCCACCTACAAATAGCTTACAAACTACCTATTACTAAAAACTCAATCTCCTTCAAAAAATGGTACTATGCATTCTTGGCTAACAATTTTATCTTTGAATGGTGAAAGCAATATGACATGTAATCTGAGCAGTATGCAAATTAGTAGCATATTATTTTACCAGTCTCCCTAATATTTTCACCATTAATCGTTAAAAAAACTTAAAATTTAAAGGGATTAATACAAGAATCTCAGAATTTAGTCTACGGCCATTTTTCTTGTAAAATTTTCAGAAGGAAAACGTTGTCTCTATGAAATATGAACAAGCTTTCGTCGGTAGGAATGCAACTATCGAGCGAAGGTCAGCGAAGGCCCTAACTGTTTTACGATGGTTTGAAGAATATACAATGATTAATTTCTTACTTTTACAGGCAGGGGTTGAAATTGACCATTTGCGTAATAGACTAAATTTTGATCTCAACAAAAATTTCATTACAGCTTGAAAGAGCATCACAAAATTAGTAATATTCCAAAGTTTCGTTACAAAATGTTGTAAAATGCGGAAAATATAGCCTTGCGAAATTTGCAATTTTCAGTAATTTTAGATTACAAACCGGAAATTGACAGCCTCGAAGGGTTTGGGGCTGTCAATTTCCCGTTTGTAATCTAAAATGACTGAAAATTGCAAATTTCGCAAGGCTATATTTTCCGCATTTTACAACATTTTTCAACGAAACTTTGGAATATTACTAATTTTGTGATGCTCCTTCAAGCTCTGATTAAATTTTTGTCTAAACATGTTTAGTTCAAAATTTAGTCTATTACGCAAATGGTCAATTGAAAATATTTTTTGAGTTGCCCGAGTGGCATCCAGTAAATAAGATCTGGTCACCAAATTCAATATCAGGTTGCTCTATATCAATGTGTGATGAACTTATTGGGTTAATCTCTCAGTTCGGGAGCAATTTATAGGTAGATTTGTTATTAATGTATGTCAAATATAAAAAAGCTTTCGTTGGTAGGGATACAACAACCTGAAAAATATAAGGAGAATTTCGACGTTTCGAGTGAAGGCCCGACCGATCCCCCAATTAGTAACTCATTACACCAACAGTAACATTATACCAACACCAACACAGAAAAAATTCAAGTTCATAAAACTTGCATTTTCTAGAATCTATACATTACATGATAAACAAAGTGTGATGTATTATATTTATCACCACCAAGGTATGAAAAACAGGAAAACCCACTTGACCTCATGAATCGCAAGACTATAAATGACGTCATAATAAATTACCCTACATGTTTGTATCATATTACAGAGCAATCATCAGGGAAAATAGGAGACAATAAATTAGACGCTTATATATACGGCAGGGCTCTCACTTTTGGGGAAATTTCCCCAAAACGGGGAAATTGGCGGATTTTTGGGGAGCGATCTGGGGAATCGCATTTTTTGGGGAAATTTTTGGGGAATTTTTTGAAATATTGGTCAAGCTAGATGGAAGTACATGGAACTTATGTTTCAATTGTTTTTGCCTGGTTTTGTGCACATTTGGTTCAACTTGTGTTGAAAATGATAAGTGACAAACATTCAGCTGATTCATGACTATCATGAATACACAATATAATTTGATTTGCGAGTACTGTACGCCACGTGCTAATAAACAGGTTATTCACTGACACATGTTTTGAGCTATATATATTTTAATGCCAACGAAACCTTGCAGTCATTTCACTAATCACTCTAGTATCAAAATAGCAGTGCCAAGGTTCAAAATGAATTATTTACTCTACATTACGCAATGATAACAATATCAATTTAGAATCCTTAAAGGACAATGGCAACAAAATTTTTTATTGTCTGTATTTATTAAGCTTACTAATGGAATACTTAATTTCATATTTTTGTTTGTCCATTGCATTTAGATGTTCAGATAATTTGCGAAAATGTTTAACAAATTTTAGCAGTCGTCCGCCATCTTGGGAAAATTCCGCGTATGCTAATTTATGCATGAATACATTTCGTGACGTAGATGGCAGGGTAAACGCAAATCCCACAGTATAAGTTACACTGTAACAACGTTGAGATTTGGAAGAAAATGTTTACAAAAAAAATACAGATACGTTACAACGTGTATTCATAGTTCAATAATGTGTAGCAGCTTACTACCAATGGTCTGTGATTGTGTTTTCGACAGTAAGCGTATATTTGCGTTGTAAAATGCGCTTAGACATTGACTCCTGTTATGGTGTCTATGGTAGTTCTGCTGTTCCAATTACATATATCATATATTCCAAATGTATATATGTATAGCATATACATTTATGTATGTGCATGCTCTGTTGCAGAAATATATATAGAAATAATTTGCATTGAAATAAAAGATTCTACTGAGTATTTAGTGTTTCAAAGTGTTGTTATTATTATTAATACAAAATTAATTCAACCAATTAACTGGCGGAAATGCAACAATGTTGCAGCGGATAATTCTAGCTTCAGATTTCACAACTATTAATTGTTTTTAAAACTAAGCAGGCTTTCAAACGACATTGCTATGCTAGTGAAATAGCTGTTATCTCACAAACAAGATTTGCCTCTTCTGTAACGTGTAATGTCGCGCAAGTTAGACATTGCGCAAATTAGTAAATTGACATTCAAGGTCAGTATGGGATTTTCCCAGACAAGAGATAAGTGTAAAATACTATAATCTGGTTATATGTTGTGATGTATTTTTACATGTAGTTTTACTTGGTTCTCATTTTATATAGGTAAATATATGCATGTACTGTAGTGATAGTTCCCAATATTATCAATATTTTCATTGTTATGTAAAATACCCTAAATTCACGTGTGGGAATATATATATATTACCGAAATTGCAAATATTATATATAGTCAGCTCTGAGTACGGCTTGAATAACGAAAATATCTAGATTGTTCATGTAAAACGTAAGGTGCACTGCAAAATATGTATTGCCGTCTACGGTTGTAATAGTGACAGCCAACACACAAGTGAAATCTGTTTCTTCAATTTTCCAAAGGGCAAATCGGTAGATCAGCAATATAAGAGAAAAGCGTGGATTGAATTCTGTATAAGCGCAAAACATTAAACCATCGTCGCCACGAATCACGATGTGACTAGAATATATGCTCACTTCATTTTGCCGAAGATGCGTATGAACAAGGACAGTCGCCAAAGTTTTTAAAACGAATACAGTGCAATGAAACGTTTAGAATACAATTGAAAAGGGAAACGTTGCCAAGTAATAACGTTACTTACAGTACATACTAGCTTAACTTCAATTGCGGTATACTATTTCTACAATGGATTGACATATAAAGACACAAAACAGCGCACGCGGCACGCATTATACGCGTGCACCTAATATACAATATTTAACGGCATGGTCTACATTCAATACACCGTTGAAAATAAAAGAAATCCATTAAATAAATGATTATAAGTAAACCACAAACCAAAGGTCCAAGACGCATGTAGAGGTCCTATATTTATACCTATCCCAAAATTAAAATATTGCTTGTTTTTCTCCTACTTCTGCTTCATATTGGTATGACAACACTTCTCCTACTTGGTTCTCGTGAATATTTCCATTAAAATGACTCAAAAGCATTAATTTTTTGAGAAAACGTATTAAATCTCGATACACGCTATACAAAAATATATTGTTGTTTTGATTCTACCCTGCCATCTACGTCATACGGGTCATATTACCCAAAAGATAATTTTCCGCAAATACGAGCCAAGATGGCCGACGATATATAAATTAACAGTGAAATAACATGCATATAACTCCTGAACAAAAATGTTTGACACGGTATTAATATCATATTTATAGTTAGATGAAGCAACACTTTTAATATAGACAATAAAAAATTTTGTTGCCATTGTCCTTTAAAAAATTAAGTGATGGATGAACTGTGAAGGAATGTAACTTTACTCTTTAGTTAACTTTGCTGTTATTGACTACACTAGTATAGGCTAGCAGCAATACTGTATAACAGTGTTAGCTGTCCAGGTTCGAACGAATTATTTACACTATACTAATACAATACATTACGTCATTAGAATGACAACAACAATATCAATTTAGAATGCTCAAGCAAATAAGTATGAAACCGCTCATGTTTAAAACATTAAACACATCATTATTCTTAATATTTTTTGTATAAATTATTAATTTTTGAAGTGTATTTTCCACGTGAATTACGTATTGTTAAGGAAATACTTCATGTTACTATGTTATGTTTGTCTAGGGAATTTTACGGAAATCTGAGGAAATTTTGAGAATTTTTTAGGCAAATCTAAGGAATTCTTAAATTTGATTGTGAGAGCCCTGATATACGGACAACATTGATCCAGTGATAATATTAGAAAAAAAAAGTTCCTGTTCCTCTAAGTATCATAGATTTACTAGTAGTAGTGTTTATACCATTTTTTTATTATTTTTTTTTAGACTCGCTTATCATTCCATAACAGACTGGAACAACTTGTACAGAAAGATAAAACTATCTACTAGTATTTCTACATTTAACTTTTAAGAGAAACTTTTTTAGCAATCTTTGAACTTTCCCTCGTATAATTTTTTAATATTTTTCATAGTTATGTAGTATACGCATGTCTTCCTTGTAAAATAGTTTATTTAGTTCAGGACCTTTCTGAAAATCACTTTGTAAGAAAGCTTCCTGAAATTAAATATTAATTTAAAAAAAAATTATTGTGCCTGCAAACTATACCGTAAGCAAAAAAAGGTTGGTTTAACATATTATAATACTGAAATGTAATTATCGTCATTTGTCTGAGTTGTTGGAATCCTTGTCCCTGCATTAATAAATACCTGTCCAATAATTAGCCCATGGGCTTATACACCTACAGAAGGGCTTATATTCAGGGGAGCTTATAGTTGGAGGTTTACGGTAGTTGAATCAAGCTGGATTTTAATACATATTCAGGAAAATAGATTAATGTTCTACCAATTCACTACCAATTCTAATGGTTCATAATATTATTGAGTTTGATACAACTTTATATTGACAATAAAGTTGTTTTTTCCATTCTATAAAATATATGTGGTTTTACAATTAATTGCCAGGCTCTTTTATTCATTTTTTAAATTAAGAGCTCTGCTTGGTATATGTCAATATAGCTACAGTATTGAAATGACAATACTGTAAAGTGTTGGGTGCTTTATACTATGAATATGATCATGAGGGAAATACTGTAGCAATAATTTGTGTCTTGGTATGTCAAGTCTCAAATGATATTTCCCTGTATGTTGTGTTATGGAATTGTGTTCAATGGAATATGGCATTCCAGGTGGGGGAATGGAACCCCCCTTTGCATCAGGACAAATTTTGCAATTCTTTCAGAACTGTCTAAAATGCATGAAATAATGTTTTGTAAGCCCTAAAAATAGAAAAATTCTCCAGGGGACCATACTCCGGATGGGCAGACGATTACACCCCCCTCATTTGGGCCTGGCTACGCCCCTGATTGCATTGGCTGTCATAAAACCAGGGGGTACAAAAAAGTAAAGCAAATGGCATGAAAGCAGGCCAGACTGCAGATCGAGTTGGGCAGTTTTGAACAAGGTCTTGGGGACCCAAAAGCTTCAATTCTGTGGGCAGGCATACAAAACTGTTTCCAGGGGCACATCAGGACACAATCAAGGGCACAAAAGGTAACAAATAGGTATTAAAAACATTGAAACTTTGAGGACATGTTAGATTTTTAAAGTTGTTTATATGAAGCACTCCCTGGAATGCTATCAATTTTCTGAAAGTCTTGGAGCCGTTCTGACCAACTCTGCAATCTGGCAACCAGGAAAATGCCCAATTTTCAATACAGTAAAACAGGGTTGAAGAATTTTAAATCCAAAATATTGTCCCTTGTGTTGTTAACTGAAATGCCAGCACTTTAACGTTCTGCAATACCTGTTTTGCTGATGACGAATCTGTAAACGTTGCATACACTGAATTACGCTTAAAAATAAAAAGGAAAAAATTTGGGAAGAAATTAGAAAATTATATATTTTTATATTTCTGTCTGATTTTTGTTGCAAAACTTGACAAAAATGGACAATGTCTTACCATTTTTCCCCTAGCTCCCATGCAAACAACATGTTTAGCTCCAAAGTATTGTAATAACGATTCTTTGTCGCTGTCTGTGAACTGTCTGGGCAGATTTTTAACAAGCAAATCTGCAGAAAGATGATCACCATGTGCGAGCGCCATTTTGTATACGGGGGTTTTCCTACCGGAGAAAATACCCTTTCTTAAGGGGGCTCTCCACTATCATGACCGATGAGTCAAATAAGGATGGCAGATTGACAGTTGCAACTCTCATTCTCGCGTTTGGACCGCCAACTCTCCTCGACTCTCATGCACACTGATCAACTTTCTGGCTGGCACATTACCGCACGTGTAGTGAAAATTCCCATGATGAGTGTAGGGCAGTGCAACTGGGCACGAATTCGCGTGTCGACTCTCCTCAACTCGCATGCAGAGTTGAGAACCCTCGCTAACCAGAACCTTTAAACACGGTTGTCGCTCGCCAAGAAAAGACATAGGATTATAAATAAAAAAATATAAATAAGATTTAAAGGGACTGGCTTGCACTCCTTAGTTCCATGGTCGATCAGTATCTTATGTAATTACAGATTTACAGTAGGTAGAAAGGGCATCATAGTGCGCATGGCCTTAGGAATCCTTATACTGTGGCCCTAGGGCTAGGCCCAAGAGCGAGCTCAACCAAAACCCAAAAACCAGTTGTGACAAACTCCTTTCTATAGTAGTCTTGGTTTAATTTATATCTTGGATTTCGGACTTTGTTTCGTCCTTGTTTCTGCCGGCTGGTACTGCAAGCAGGCTGCTGGTACTGGTTTATGGCGTCACAATATACTGGTAATCACGTACGGATATGAAAGTTGAAAGACTATTAGCAAATCAATTGTGTAGTGAAAGAAATTAATTTTGCCCCTTTTCAGGTCATTTAAATGAATAGAGATAAAACACTCCTTTCTTTTGATTGTGTCAGCTGTGCTAAATTGCCTGACAAATCGCCCCCAGTAAATTTGTCATGCAAGTGTTTTATACAGTGTCTTTGTAAAACAGAATATACGACGAATTCACAAGACAAAACAGTCAAAACTCAAAGTGATATTTTTACTGCCAGCGCAAGACGGCACGAATAAACCTCACGCATCGGATGGACTTGGCAATGTTCGACCTGTTTATTTATTAATTTCTTGTTAATTATGCAGCACGAGATTATGCGAACACAAAGAATTTTCTGTTGTTGCAATTTAATATTTAAAATTTATATTGCTCGCCAATTCGAAATATTACTCGGCAAACCATCAGCAATTTTACATTGCTAGTTTACGTAGACAGTTTAATGTAAAGATGAAGAGAAAAAAGTGAACACAATTTTTAAATCCATTCTGATAGGGATCATTATAAAAATATCGCACTTGAAATAAATTTAATGCTCATATAATGACAATAAAATAAGGACGGGATATTGCATTCGCCATTAAAACCACGACAATGCCAAAATTGGAAATGCTTACTAATGCATCATTTTATAACTCTAAATTCCTTCCGGTGCCCTTTCCCCGCAAAAATTTCATGAACAATGCAAATATTCTTAGCTAAATCATTAAATCACTTCCGTTCGTGCAAGGGCGCACTTTTTTTTTGGAGCCACAAATATCCAACATATTGAACATTAATATAAAAAGTCTTTTTATCACTCAATGTGCCAAAATTGGCGCTCAGGGCTGATTTTCCCGCGCAATTCAGCGTTGAGGCGCGAAATTGACAAACAGAATTGGGAAGTCGGCCAAAATTATTTTCAGGAAATTGTCTAGAAAATGTCAGTTTGCTGAGAGATTTATTAGTAATATAATACGATATATTACGGATGATATTATTTTGGTATTTCAACAAATTTTTTGTATTATTATAGTGGCTTATTTAAAACGTCATGGACTAGGGTAGTGTCTTTATACACCAGATTAAAAGAGGGAATTTAATTTCTCCTTTGCTGATAAGGTCACGGCTGTTATTTAATATCTTAATTCAATAACTACAAAGCGATAAATAATGGCAACTAAAACTCGAGATATAGCGCAATACTTTTAAATCTGAAATCGCTAGGATCGCTTTTTATGTCTCGAGAACAAGCAAAGTTGCGTGTCCACTTTTGTGGTTTTAAGTGTCAACAAAATTGCAGTTAGCATGCAAAGTAAACAATCTAAATAAACATACTGTGAAAGCCCAAGCTCTATCGAGCTCCAATCGACTGAAAAGTATCAAGTTATTCAAGTATTTCAATAGGAACGACAAAGAACCGGATTTTCAATGACGCTCACATCACATACACAAAAAACCACGCCTATAATTTCATGGCAAATAATTTGTGAACAAAAATTATCACACTTTTTCCTAAAGAAAACAAAGATCAAACAATACACCTTTCAAAAGAACATGCTTATTTTTCAAGGTCTAGTACTTTTTCCCAAGATCACGCAAGCGACTCTATTTAAAATTGAGTTTGAAATCTACATAGTTGTAGATTTCACAAAACGGAAATACGGAAGCGACGACAACAACAACAAAAGCTAGGCATGCTAGCAACGTTCATATTAAATCTCTATATTAAACATCCTTTAAACAAGGCAAATGAATACTAGTTTACACTTTATACCTTTTGTGGAAAGTTTGCACATTATAATATACCTAACTATGTTTTTGTTATGAAATGAATATTGTGTTACTGAGCGCGGCCTGAATACGGTCATACTGTATACACTCCCCAGATGAAAATCATATATAAATATCCACAAATCCTTTATGGGGATGGCCACACTGCAGCAGAAAGATGTTAAATCTGCTTATATTTATGTGTTGACGGAATTGCTAGTCCATTATGCACACTTATAAACTCGGATATCATGCCGTGTTCGTATTTTGTCCAATGTTTATTCCGCGCTTTTCTCACCTTCGTCTTTCGCGGGTTCATCAGCTTTAGCCGTTTCGTCAGGTTTATCTCCCTCGTCTTTTTTCTCTGCACATTCGTCCTTGTTCTCTTCGCTTTCGTCTTTCTTATCCTCGCTCGTCGTTGCTTCTCCCGAGGCTTCTGCTTCGCCATTCACTTGTGGGCTTTCTGCAGTCTCGCCGTTTTCTTTCGCTTGTTCGCCGTTCTCCTTCGCTTCACCTGCATCTTTCGTCTCGTCGCTTGGACTCGTGGGCTCGGACTTTTCTCCTTCTTTAGCAGGCTTTTTCGACTTTTTATTTCCACGGAAACTAAGGCGTTTCACGAGCGAGGGTTTGGGTTTCTCTTGGAATTTATCTGCACCACAAATTTCATCCCAGTTCGACCAATACTTCTCCTTCATACGTTCGTCGAAATCGTGTAGATTCGTGAGCTTATCTTTGATCAGATTTTGCTGAGGGGAACCTATGGTACCGTATTCGAAATTGGCAAGTAAACCGAATGCAACTGCATCGAAGCTCGAAGGATGCTCGCCCAGGAAAAATGCTTTCTCACTGAGGAACGCGGCCAGTGCACTCAGATCTTGCTCAGCGATATTGTACAGCTCCTCGCGATTGTGCCGCCCGATAACATGGCTCTCGATCGATTTCTTGCACTTATTTTGGAACATTTTGGGACTTACAACGTTCAATACAGGCGGTAGCTTGCTGAACATTTTCTTCGACTCGCCGTAGTTGTCAACCCAACGATAGTACATCAAACTCCAATATGTACTTTCCTCGATCATCGTGCGAAAGGCGTGAACGACAGCTTCGTCAGTTGGCGAGAGATGCTTATCCGTGTCAATTTCAAACTCTTTCTTGAGGAAATCAATACAGTTCTTAAGTCCTTCGACCTTATTTTTCTTGTATACAATATAAGGTATTTTCCCCTTGTTTTCTCTCGTGACATCTTGTGCCTTCTCTTCGTACTCGTTCACGTATGCTATGCCTGACATTTTAATATAGGTCTCGAGGGCAAGACATTGTGGGGAACGACTTACGATTTCTTTCATAGGCGGTAGTTGATGTAGGATAACTTTAGGTGGCTCTTCCTCGATTTCGGGGCTTGGTTCGGTTGCTTCGGCATTAGTTTCAGCGGGTGTTGCCTCGACATTTAACTCAATATTCGCTTCAACTTTGGGCTCTTCTGGCGCAGGACACTCCTCATCTCCGTTCTCGGTCGGTTTTTCTGGCTCGGGCTCGGCTACTTCGGCTTTCTCCTCGTCTTTATTGTCTTCTGCCTCGCCATTTTCAACAATGGTTATTTCTTCTGTTGTCTCAACAGTCGAATCCTGCACGTGGTTCTCGACCGTTTCGGATTCACTGCGTACTTCGGTCACATATGTGACTGTCTCGTGAGTTTTGACCGTGCTAATCACTTCGGATTTAACGCTGTATTCAACTTTCTTTTCGGCTGACACAAGCTCTTGGTTCGTCTCCTCGGCTGGCACAATTTCTTGAGTCTCCGTGGCCATGATCACGATTGAATGAAACGAGATAAAGAGCAAAGATCACACAAATACCCGACGCCAAAGCAAAGCAGAGTGTATGAACGGTCTTTTTATGAGCGCTTTGCAAGCTGGGTATACACACGCCTTGTATCGCCATAATAGACATAGTCCGTACGTTTCAACCAATCACAGGCCGCCTGCGGTCTCAGTCAACCTATCAGAGCGAGCCGCTGTATCCGCCAGGGAATTGTTTACGCAAAAAAATCTGTGATGCTTGTCAACCATGTCATAGACGCGATCAGGAAATGACAAACATTTGCATAGCGTTCACCACGCAACAGGGATTTGTACTCAATAGCGTAATATTCAGCGAACAAAAGCAATCGTACCGTGAGACGATAATTGTTTGCGCTTTATATTTTCTTAAGTCTGTCTCGTGCAAATAAAGTTTAAACTTGGATTGTCACAAGCTTTCGAAATTTGAGAGCAAAACAGATAGCATCACTTCAGTAAAGCAACGAGAATTTCTCATGAATCGAAACAAATTTAAAGAAGTTTTGTGGAAAATATAAAACAAGTTATCGCTAAATATCCAACAGCAGTTAACATACTATTGTAGACACAATATTGAATATTGATTGGGGCATATCATAAAATTCTGTAACGAATACGAGATTCTTAACTCTACTAATCCTATTGTATCAAATATCACGACAAAATGTGGCTGCCACAGCGCTTTCATTTCGGAACGTAAAACGATCTTTTGTAGCAAGCATTTGTAATCTTTGTCGAGTTTCTATGGGGGGAAATACCAAAATATTATCGGTGACATTTGTATTTTAAAACAATATCTCTAGGACTCCAGCATGTTCGAAGTTATTATTATTATTTTTCCAATATTCACTGGCTATCATTTATTCATAGTTCATCACTGCAATAGGGAAAATATTTTTTCATTAATGAAATGAGTGACTCAGCAAGCCAAGCCCCAATATAAATCGCACGAGAATTCTCTAATTCTCACACCGCAAACCTTCGAAAATGTTTGTAACATTTTTCTAATTCCTAACCTATATTTCGTATATTTATTTGTTTTTGTAGCGCTGCAAAACACGGCGAAGTATGGCAAATGTTAGTAATTATAAAGATGGATTAACGGAGAAAAATTTGCATTTCTAAATCCTGTTAACAGTCTCGTCAACACAACGCAAATGATATGAATAAATTTCGCTGATAAGTGCGAAAATGAGAGCAGAACACGTCCAGACTGATTGCAATGTATTTTATAAGGCACTTCAATTAAATATTGTTACAACAACTCGATCGACAAGAATTCTCATTAAAGCAATTCACGTGTTAATTGTATATTTAATAGATTTTTCACGCGTCCCAGTCAAATCACCCAGCAATTGTTGTATGAAATAAAAATATTTATAAACATATGTCTTCATTATCAACATGGGCGATTCGAATTTCTTTTAAAGGCGCGTCTAAAAATCTAAGGAATTTAAACGTGTTGACAGTATCATCTGCGCTGTACAATATAAATTGGCGGAAGTATTATGGGTCAGGTCGCAGAGATGAACACGACTGTAAACCATTTCCATGAGATATTTGGAATCAAATTCAAAATCCTTCATAAAACATTTTTTTCTATGTTATGTGTCGCGAGTTTTATTTCGACAAAGAATCGCTAATTCAGATATTACGCCATAAAATTATTCAGCAAATTTTTGCGGGTAGTTTATCCTTTAACCCGGAACCCAACCCAAAACACGTGATTTGGTTTAATTTAAGAACATTAATTTCCAATAAACTTCTTAATATGTTGTCGGAAATACTAACCAAGAATTTTATTCTATTTACTTTTTAAATAGGAAGGTCTCAGTAGGACATCGTGGTATGGGACGTGTATTTTACTTACTTTTTCAATTAGCAACTTCAAAACTAAATTGATGTAACTATATTAAAACTGTGATGCTTTTAAACGTATGTGTATATAAAGGCCCAGGGACCGGCGGAGCAGGAGAGCATGCCCATCGTTTCTTCGCCGAGCAATTGAGCAAAAGATAAATCATAAAATTGTTCCGCCAACTGTTCAGAATAAAAATTATCACTTTAATGATTATTTTCTGAAAGTAGATCCCAAATCGACCATCAAATAGCGGCGTGTAAATTATGGAAATATTCGCATTGGTAAGGGCAACGCCCGTCTTCTCCGAGTTCAGTTACGTGTCAGACTGGTAACGAGACTATTACACTTGCTGTTTTTGGTTATATCAGCTCCTACGATCAGTTCCGGACCACCTTATAGCTTTGATCTGGTGAAGAATAGCTACCGAGTTTTGCTTTTGCAAAAATATCTTTAGTTCTACAAAACACGAAAAACTCGAACTACGAGTCAAAAAACTCGAGTCCTGAATCCTTGTGATCATCATTAATATGTTGCATAATTATTTTCCAGACTTCAGATTGCTGAATCTGTTTACTGTCTGTACAGGAAATCGTAATCTAGCTCGATCGTAATAAAGTATTTTCAATAAAAAATGTTTACTCAAGTTATTAAGAGCCTAATGCCTAAGGCTCTGCAAATGTTTTCAGATCAGTAATTGATTATTGTGATAACATTAGGAGTAATTTACCGACTCGTAGTTTGGTATTGCGGTTTTCTATGGCTGCCTGAACCAAAGCATAAGAACAGAACTACCCTAGCAGCTATAGTGAAGTATCTCGGTGTCATTTGACTGGAGGCCGTACGTACATATAAAGATACATGACACAGACTTAGAATTAAGTGGAGTGATTAACCATGAAATAGGTTCTAAAGTGATCATTAAATGATTACACCAGAACATTAATAGTACACATTTTTGTAATCAAAGGATTTGTCTTTAAAGTTAGCTGGTTGAGTCACAATCTTTCTCATCGCCGAAATATAACATTTTAGAACTGAAAATAAGCAGAGTGATTATAACTAGAGAATACTTATTATTTAGGGAAGAGGTTATTTCGCTGGCCTCAGAGTGACAAAACGTAACAAAGCAACGATCGATTTTACTAACACTAACCCTATTTCAAACACCAACTTTAACCCTACCTAATCCTAACCCTACTCCAAGTTTGTTTCTAAACCAATCTTGAAGAAAAACGTTTTGACGAAATGTCATTCTGAGGTAAGCGAAATAACTGCTTCCATCAGTTAGATGCATGCCTATTGCCGCGCCACAGAATCATACATTCTTATTCACAAGATTATAAACAAGGAATAGGATTCTCTTTTGACCCTAGACACCAGGACATAACCCAACCCTTGGTGTAATTACTTACGTTCGTGGGAGGGCGGGGGCCAGGGGCGCCAAGATATTTTGAAATGGATATTAATAATATATCATCAACAATACAATGGTGATCGAGCGTATTTAAATGAAATCGAAAACTAGCTTGTGTGTATATAGGATATATCCAGTGATCATATTAAACCCATCAGCTTAATGATGGAAAACGATCAGCGAATATTTGCATATTTGCAATTTTTGAGATAGCGGCATAAGAGCTCTTTGAAGTAGTGACGCAGTAGGCAATCTTAAAGACATGCCAGTTTTAAATTAGAGCTGCTATAGTATTAAAAGTTTACACATTTAACCACACAGACATGAAAATTGCACGAAAATTAGACCATAATGGTAGAGTAACGCCCATTTCTGCCACCATGTCACTATAAGTCTAACCCTTTTTCACGCAAGCAATGAAGCAACCCTCCTTTAATTAAATGAACAATGTCACCAAAAATGTGGTGGCCAGCTAATTTTTTCGAGAGCAGCTCAATTAAATCTCAAATCATATGTAAACACAATGAACGATATATAATATATTGTAATTAACATTATAGTCAATATGCCTAATCTTCTCTTTGATTTATAGTTGGAGTATTTGATAGTGACATATATATTTTGCCAATAACGTATCAAATTAATGGCATCTCAAGTAGCTAAGTTATGCTGACATACACCTGACCCGCTGCTAGTCTAATATATTCCTATGGTAAACAAGACAAATAACACACCGTAGATAATGGCTTAAAATGTTTGTTCAATATTAACATTCCATACAACCTGGGGTGACTATACATATTGTATTTATTAGCGCGCATTTTTTAATTGCAGTCAAGAAGAACGGGCGGAAGCGTGGGGCAGAAATAGGAACCCAGATTTTTTAGATGCGATCACGGTTAATACAATGACATGGTTTGGCAAGCCGGCAAACTTCAAAGATGTTGTTGAAGACACAAACATGGAGGTTGAATAGGGTTTGAACCGACACAACATTTGAATCGCTAAACGATTGTCCAAAAACCATGCGGACCAGCCAACAATTTAAAAAAGTAAAGTAAAAAACAAATTCCGAAAAGACAAGACATCTTGAGAATACAATATATGATTCAAAACAAGAAGCAGGTTGAGACTGTGAATTTTCGACTTTATTTCAAAGTATTCTCATTTGTTTTTTTACTTTGCTAAACGATAGAACCCAAGCATCTTCTGTTGAAACACGCATGGTTATAAAATATCACAATTTCGTTGCAAGTTAAGATTGTTCAACTTCAAAACTTTGCTCAGGAAAAATTGGGATAAATGTTGCGAGAATATCATGTAGCATAAAATATATACAGCTAATTCAATTCAATTAAGGTTGTCCTTTCAAAAAACTCAAACCTTAAACTCTGAGCACGCAAGGGATGATGGGTTATTGCTTATTTAGACTCGTAAACTTTGAAATTTGGCTTTGCAAGAATACCTAACACATATTCTTAGAAGACTCACGACAGAAAACATACTTGCTGCAAAGGCAATTTTTTGAGTTTCAGGGCCTAATAGGTGAAAACCCATCATCCCTTGCGCGTTCAGAGTTTAATGTTTTGGATGAGGACAACCTTAATTGAATCAGCTATATTTGTCTGTTTTAAGTATACGCAAAACAATGTAAGGTGACTTGCACTTAAAAAGTTTCATTTTAGCTCAGCTGGCGCTAGGCAACGAGAGAAAAGAAACACGATATTCTTAAAACTCCGGTCTGAATGCGCAGACGAACTGAACTGTTCCCAATTTCATTAGATTGCCGAATTTTTTTAATCGTCTGGCTAATACCCTGTTAACTAGGTATTCTGGATGCAGCATAGTATATTTGACCTATTTGGCTTGGTTATGCAATGAATCAATGGATCAGAATACAGAACTGTGTTGCACAGCATGCAACCTGTAAAATTACATTTTGCAATTAGCGGTGTTTGTATAGCTTTGTATATCGGGCTCGAGTGAGATATATTCTGTCACGAACACCATATTCGACGTATTTGAAAAAAAAATTCAATTTTCCTAAAATTATATCAGGTGATTTTAATTGGCCACGCTGCCTCCTTGGTTCATGGGAATGGAGACCCAAAGAAGCCTTCGCAAATCTTTGTACTTTACAAGTGTAACAGTATTGTATATATACAGTATAATAACAGCCTGCTGTGAGAGTCAGAAAACCGTTACATAACATGCATGCATTGCATGCATAACATTTCATACAGGTCTAGGAGTTCCTATCGCGACGAAAGTGCTGCCTCAAAGTAAAATTACGGGGATATTTCGTGTTGTTTACAAACGTAGTGAATGAGCACTTAGGGCTGAAAGGCTTTGATGAAACTTTGAAGAAATAAACAAATACATTCTATTAGTGTGTTGCTTTTGCATATTAAAGATTGTGCAAAATATTGGGCACGAGTGAATTCTGGATAAACGCAAGTAGTTTCATGAATAGTGTGCTGCCTTGCTACGCTTGGCCAGAATTAGCCAATTAATATGAAAATACATACACGAGTTTGTTATTCTTTTTATCAATAATAAAATTTGTGATGAATTAACAACATTCATTGTACTGTGTCTGTAAACTAATCTACATATTAATACAGAAACCATTCAAAACTACGATTCTATATATACAGTATTATTACACTGCAAACTATTGTATTTAAATCATGTGTGTCTCTACTCTATGAAATTAATGGAGTAATATCTTTGGTAAATAGCCGAAGATATCATTTCAGTTACATTCCGCAAGCTCTCAATGAGACAATAACACACACCGCCTGTTCGCAGGTACTTCGGTTTGCAGCCCACTTGCCTGGCTATACAATGATCTACATACGTCCCTGGACCGGCATTGTCCATTTTTTTGGTTTCGATTTTAAGTTTTACAGCAAAGTGTTTCAGAATCTTGCACATTTAAAGTTTGTAAAATATGCCCGAGTAAAAAGCGGCATATTTTTAATAAGAGCAAATTTTATCTTCGAGAATTTATTGGCTGTCAACGTTGTCTGACTTCCATTGCTAAAATATGTGTATCTTATCAAGTGGATAAAGTTTCTGTCTTTGTCTTTGACTTTTGAGATATATACGTTTCAATAATGCAGAGAATGCGGACTTTCATAATTGTCTTCCTGTTACGTACTGCATGTTCAGCCAAGGGGTAAAATTGAAGTGGTAAATCTTTGTACCATTGCCAAAAGATATATTAAGCATGCTATCAAAATTTCAAGATAGTTGGCAAGAGGACGATAAACACGGGCATAAAATCTGGTTTAAGCAGTGGCGTAGCCAACGGGGGGAAGCCCCTGCCCACAATGATATCCAAAACTGTCCTGGTGAAAAGTTGAAATCCATAAAATATTTTCTTCTGATTCCTCTCAGAATGAGAGAAATGCAGTTCTACAGACCCTATAGAAATACAAAATTCCTCCAGGGCAGAATGCCCCCGGATGCAGCTACAATCTTGGACATAACTGGTTGAGACTATTCCCCCCTATAGAAAATTCACATATTTTTATGATAAACTCCATGATGAATCATGTTGCCCTTCTTAAACCCCCGCTCCCCCAACTCAATGTTGAGCTTGTATCATGGTATATTACCAAAAGTTGTTTCGGCGTTGTTCACAACATTGAACTGGGGGGGGGGGAGGGGGAGACAAAGTTTGTTTTGTCAATGTTCAATAACGTTGTAATATAGGCTGGAATGGTCTCAAGGGTTTTGTCCAAGATTGTAGAATCCTCGCGTCATTGATGCTCGTGTTCTGTGTCCCTCCCCCACAAGTCCCACCCCCACAACACCCTGCAGGCTACGCCACTGAGTTTACATTGCTGAGTGACATTACAATAACCTATATTATGTCAAAAGGAATAGCCAAAGTTAAGCAGGGTTACCTTGGTAATGAAACGGCTGGTGGTTCAAAGGATGTCAATGACACAACTACATCGAAATCCAAACTATCTACTGTACGTATTAAAAATCAATACGAAAATGTGTTTCTCAAGCCTATTAAAACTTCTTTGCCCATCTACAAATAATTATTATATCATCGTATAAAGGGCACCTTGTATTAACAAATATTCTCTCTTCTTCTCATCTTTGCGCGTTTACCTTGGATAAACAGAGTTCCTAAAGAGATATGGAGAAATTATTATAATTTTACATAACGTCTTATGGATTATAAATTAAAATAGTGAAATGGGACCTGTTTCCATTACACACGCAAAAATCTCACATCTTGTAACAAGTCTGCCAACAAGCCGTCGACAAGATATATTCGCACTGCTTGTCACAAGTTGTCAACAGGTTTGGAACAAGCTGTTAACAATTTGTAACAACAACCTTGTTGATATTATCAGGCTTGTTACAAGGTTGTTTCAACAAGTCCGATACAGTATGATATAGCAGTATTGTTACAACCTTGTGTCGTCAACCTTGTAACATCCTTGTTATATCATGGCTGTAACAAACTTATTAGCACAGTCTTGTGACAAGTCTGCCATCAAGCTTGTTACAAGTTGTTAACAGCTTGTTTCAAACTTGTTACAACAAACTGGGAACAAGCAGTGCGAACACAACTTGTTGACAGCTTGTGAACAGACTTGTAACAACTTGTTTGCAGACTTGTTACAAGCTGTGCGTTTTTACGCGTGTATAGTCATTAAAGGTGATCTACAGTCCGATCTGCGCATGTGCACAAATGAGCCCACTTTTTATGATACAAACAGTTTAACTATGTTTTGAGTTCTTGAAAAGCCTAATTGTTGTTTCTTGATCATTTATTATACTCTGGAAGCTTGACAATTTAAATAGTTGTCGAATAAAGCTCAATATTTTGGACACAAAAATGTAAACAAAGGCTTTGTTTACACACGGACTGTAGATCACCTTTAAACATTTGATGAAAGCGCATGCATTATTGCACAAATTACTGATTTATATATTGGGCTCTTGAATGTGAAATCACAACACATATTTGTTGATTTACAAGCTTTCGTTGGTGACAGGTTGCGAGATTTTTACGTGTGTAATTGATTGAATAAAAGATTTTTGCCAGACCTGATATTCAATGATTCTGTCAATGCGCTGACAGTTAACTGAGAGAAAACATTTGTAAGGCGTAAAAAAAATACCTGTGGTTCCGGTTCCCGACCGACCCTATTATTTTTTCAACGTGATTGACCGTGCGACCCTATTTTCTCCAGGTGGTTGCGGGTTGCTCATACAGCGTGCCAAAATGGCGTCTGTTGTCACGCTAATTATTGAACCAAATTGCCTAAATTCGTCCATAGGAAATACGCATCTCTAGTTAACATTGATGTCGGGACTCTACTGAAAATCGCCCAGCAAAAACCCGCCAAAACCATGAAAAAAATATTCAAAAAAAAAATTATTTCCGACCTACCGACCCTATTTTTTTCACGATATGAAACCGGAACCACAGGTATTTTTTTTACGCCTAAATTATGCACACGCTGATCAACAGTAATTAACACTTAATTTCATAGTCCATAAATCACGGTATATAGGTGTATATTTAATAATTTCTCTCTATTTGTCGAGCTGATTAGTTGGGAGAATAAAAAGTTTAAATAAGTATAAAACTTTTACCCCTGGTTATGCCAAACTTTATTTCTGGAGAGAGAAAATAAAGAGATATCATTAATATCACGGACTCGGTTAGACAGTATATATACCAGGATCATTTTTCGAAGGTTCGTCGTTAGCTAAGCCTTACCTGTAAACTAGCCTGCAAAGCAGGTGTTTTATGTGGAGACCCCACGCGTTTCAAATAAAACGCCTGTTTTGCAGGCTATAGCTGTACCAAAGCCTTTTCATGAAAAGACATACTTAAGTTTGTATTTTTATTACATGAAGAACGGCATTTTACCTGTCAGCCATTTCCATTCTAAAAGAAATATAACATGTATTAGTAGTTAATAAACGTATCAATTCCACCTATTAATACCAATACGTTTCTAACGAATCTGGTCAAACAAATATGAGAGTTGACGAGAGTTAACAGTCACGCATTGTTATTGGAGACATTTTTTTTATTGGAGACATTTTTTTTATTGGATTTATTAGGATGGAAAACATTAAAAGAACAACGATTAAAAATAGGTACGCTTGCGTACATGTGGTTAGCCTATAGGATTGTCAATTGTTATAGCGTCATATAGCTGCGCATGCGCAGGCTAACCACAAAAACTAAAGCCAAAACGATGTTTAAGATACTTCATAATATGGGGGCTAAATTGCCTCAAAGACTTTCATTTTCAAAAATGAAATATTAAATCATAATCTCCGTGACAGCTCAACCACATTACGGTTGCCAAAGCCACGTTCGAACAGTTTAAAAAAGAGTTTCATGTATGACGGAGCTGTCATATGGAACTCTTTGCCAGAAATTATTAGAGGAAGCAAAACGCTATCAATTTTCGAAAGGAAAATCGCTACCCATTCTTACTAAAGCATGAATGTAAATAGTAAACTAACGTATATTATATAGTATATTTTCTTTTTCACATATATGCATGTATTTTCTTACTACCTTTATCTTTTTTTCTTGTAAATTTACTTTTGTTCACACGCCCATTGTGGAAACCAGCTTTAGCTGACAATATTAGTATAGGTAATCATGCGATGGCGAGTACAATTAGGGATTAGTAGTACGAGTGATGTTTGGAAATTTTGCCAAAATTGGACGAGCCGCCGGGGCGAGTCCAATTTGGCAAATTTCCAAACATCACGAGTACTATTAATCCCTAATTGTACAAGCAACATCGTATGATTACTTGTTTATTATTAGCATGACAAAATTGGATACGTGTAATGTAAACATCATATTCTCTCGCCAAAGCCCAGTTCTGCCAGACTTTCAACCAAAATTTGGTGCTTTTGTTCGTATTTTCATATAGTTCCTTCACGGCAATTTCATTTCACATCTGTGTTTAAAATACCTTTCCGCCATTTTGTTTGTTTTGGGAAAATCATTAATTGTACTGCATGCGAGTACAATTAATGAAATAATTGTACTCCTCTCAACCAATCAGCATCCAGTAATTCTGTCTTGCTAATAATAAGCGTGGTTAAATAAAGTTTATCATCATCATCAAATAGTGTTGGGAAAGCATTAAGAACAGCTAACCAAGGTCACGTGACCGCCAACTCTCATACACTCACGCCCACGTTTCATCCAGCCTTAGTATACAGTATCTTCATTCCGAAGTTGATGAGTGGACTGGGGACGAGTGTTAAAAAGTGGCCAAATTAAGAAATGAACCAAGTCACTAAAAAGACCACCTCAAAATTAGTAAGTATACAAAGTTTGAAGACGTTTACATGAATACCCTTCGAATAATAAGCTTTCGAAAATTGTGAAATTACTGATTGAAAGATTGTTTTTGGGACGCGCGTCCCAAAGACAAAAATTATAATACATTTCATAGTAAATATCACCATTTTCGAAAGCTTATTATTCGAAGGATATTCATGTAAACGTCGTCAAACTTTGTATACTTACTAATTTTGAGGTAGTCTTTTTAGTGATTTGGTTCAATTCTTAATTTGGGCACTCTTTAACGCTCGTCCCCAGTCCACTCATCAACTTCGGAATGGCTAATTAGACTGAAATTGATCCAAGTGAAGATTTTGAGGTCAATAAGAAGTTATTATAGTTGGTTTATACTATCAACTGAAGGTCAAAGAGTTGGCAATGGCTCATTTGAGGCAACGAATGTTTCGGTTTCCAAAGGCAATATATCCTATTAGGGGGATTGTTTCCCCACAATGGCAGACACTAGGGGAGGGGGAGGGCATGATTGCTGAATAACTGTGTCACATTAATTTCCCAACCATAAAATAATTGTTAGGCTACAAATTAAGCTAAATATTGTATGAACCTTATTGCACAAAAAAGTTGGAAAAACTAAGATTTCCGGCTACAAAAGGTAGTTATATGCAGGCGGGCTAATCCCCAAATATTTCGCGAGAGAATACCAAATGAATACAATTGGTAACAGTTTAAAAATAATAAATGCACCTGAATCACAGAAGCAATATACTTTGCAACTTATCACTAAATATCGTCCCGTTAAAAACCTAATCTACACATACCCGTCGCCATGTCTGTCAAATCCTTCTTCAAATCTCATTCTCCTGTAATGTTTGGCCAATTTAACACTCAGAATGATAGCTGGGATGTAAAAGAACAGACAGAAGCCAATAGAGAACCAGTAGCCATTCTGTAATTTAGATTTAAAGCTGGTTACTTCGTTTGATGGCGTGAGAATTTACCAATTCTTAAATTTATGCACAATTTGCATTGTGCACAAGCAATTGACAATTTCGACAATAACGACGCCATCTTGAAACACCTGTGGTTTTCACCATAGAGATTATAAATAACACTAGAGGAGGCATCGAGTTTAAAAATTGGGAACGCGGCTAATGGGGGGCAAATTCAAGTCCCGGATATAAAATCGTACTCTAATTGGCTGATTTGAAACTCGTCACCAATGGGAACACGAATACACATCCGGGACTTGAATTTGCCCCCCAATAGTAATTAAGGAATTAAGATTACAATGCCTCCTCTAGTGTTATTTATAATCTCTATGGTTTTCACGGTAATTCAACTTTTTAATAGACTACATTCTCACGAGACCGGACGGATTCGAAACCAGACACGAATGGACCCTATTCCCTAATGAACAAAATTTTGATCTAGACAAGTCTAGACAAAAATTTCATCACAGCTTGAAAGAGCATCACAAAATTAGTAATATTACGAAGTTTCGTTGCGAAATGTTTAAAATGCGGATATAGCCCTGCGAAGTTTGCCGTTTTTCAGTCATTTTGTATTACGCGCGGGAAATTGATACCTTTTTTCAGAAAGCGGTAGGGAATAAGGAATAGGTCCATTAGACTGCTTCCACTTGTCCATACGAATTGCGCTCTCAAACTGTGCTCGAATCCTTCCGGGTTCCAGGGCAGAAAAAAAGACTTTTCTTTCTGGGGGCACAACCTGGAGACAAAACTGGAGGCACAACCTGGAGGCACAACTTGCAGACCAACTGAGTATTTTTGTGCTAAATCTGTGCCTAAACATATATAGTGTTCTAACTGACCATGGTTTTAAATTGAAGGAATGATGTCTGTCAACCATAAGTTGCTGGGCCAATAGTGGGGCATGCGTCTTAGGTTTCCTTTAAATTTTCAAGTTGCAAATCCGCTTCAAACAAAAACGAATTTCCTGCAGCTGTTTAACATTTCATGCGAGCAGTACTCGCATGCTTGCCTATTTTTTCCACTCGTGCTACTTTCATGAGGTTCGTGTGTGAACGCGAGGTAAAACCGTGCAATTTATCAACGCTTTCCAACAGGCCACTTCCGAGTTACGGTCGAATGCCGCCACAAACAGTAGCCTGAGAACTAGCCTTCGCGATAAATTGTAATGTTTCTATAGCAATAACTTTGCATTGAGCCTCGAATTGGTGTTATTGTTCTTGACACCTAAAGCCGTGTGAAAGGAGTATACGTGAGCAATCCAAAACAAAAGTACATACGATGGGTAATTTAGAGGAATGTTATAATTTACTTACAAATGGGTATACTGTATCACGACAAACCAAGTTGATTACAGCATCGTAAACATCAGTTAAAATTCTGCAGCGACCAAGATCAGTTCCAACCTAAACACACGCCGCACATGTATCTACGTAGTTAAAAAGTATAATACCAATCGCTTTCCTATTAAAGTCTAATACATATAGTCATGAATAAATATTAAAAAAAAATTCAACAGTTACATAAAACTGCAATCTATTAATATGAAAAATTTAATCAGTGCATTCAATATTTAAAGTGCCCATGCAAGAAATTTTTAATGCAGTTAAATGCAATTTAACTAAGTTATTAAGCAAAAAGTTGGTTTTTATTTATTTATTTTAATATTTATATATTTATTTCTTTTTTCACTGACCCAGTCAGTGTGACAGGTGCTTGGGCCTGGTGTGGGGGCTGATGGCTTGGTTGCAGGGAACTGCGAGCCATGAGAGTGGTATGTTTGTCGGGGGCTGGCTTTGGAAGTGGAAGCCCCTGGATGACCCAGACACATTATGTAGTGTGACATCATTTAAGTCATATTTGCATGCCAAACAAAGTCCAATATCTTCATATACAGGGAAGATAACAAAGTTTTAGAAAAAAAGGTACATTATGATCTTTGCAATTCAATCATAAAAAATTCTCGCATATAGGCACTTTAACACACACATTCAACCGACACACACATTCAACCAGCAAGCTATCCTTTTTTGATGTACCCTGTTCCGGTGCTATCGTGCACCCACCAACACTACCTTGTGATATTAATTTGTATACTTACAGATTTTACGGCCCAAGCCGAAGTTTGGTCAATATAGCCCAAAATTTCGCCGTTAAACGTTCGAACTGACTAAAATAACAACAAATGAGAAATTACATTCACGTAACAAGTTGTTAAGAAGTTAATGACATGCAACCAGCTCGTCATAGGGCGAAAACATATTTTATCTATTATCTGGGAACCAAATAAAATTGTACTGTACATTAGTCATGTATTAAGTCCATTAAATTTTTAAAATGAGAGCGCAAAACAGGGATGGATTTACTGGGGGGGGGGGGCGCACCCCCCCCCCTAGCCCTGGCCAGAGGGAGTGCTATTTTTCATGATAAAGCAAAAAATAATTATTAGACACAAAATGATATACAGTAATTTGAGTAATAACATGATGATAAGCGAACTGTGAGCAACAATTACAATTCAAATACTGTAGTCAAGTAAGACTTTGCAGTAGTGAAGCAAGTTGATGGGCGGGCGGCACACATGACTGACACAACTCGGCACCAGAACTGGCAGAGCACCCCCTACCAGATTATGCTGGATCCAGTTGCTGAATATGAAACGCGTGTATCTGCAAAATTTTCTGCGAGATAACAAATTGGCCAAAATTTTCTGGGAACCTTGTTCCCCAGTTCCACCAAATTTTCGCCCTCTGAAGCTCGTAGCAACTTGTTGTGAACAGTCTTTGTCATTCTTGTTGGAACAACTTGAAGCAAATCTGTTACCATCATCAACCTTGTAACAAGGCGATAACAACTTGTTCCAGACTTGTCACAACAACTGGGAACATGCAATGGGAACACATCCCAATAACGGCTTGACAACAACCTTGTTTGCTGATCTGATGTTTTTACGTGTGCTGTAGGTAACAAAATGGAAACTTACCCTAAATTGTAAACCAACAGGCTTATAATAGAGACCTTAAGATTGACGTTTACGGCAAACGTCAAACCGCTAGCGAAGTTTTTCATTTTACAACTCTATTATTATAGCTTTTACACCAGTTTTGAAATATGTTAAACTTATTAAACATGTGCTCTTTAGCAATGATTTCAGAAAACAACTTAATCACTAGTCATGCCATTCACCAAAGCAGTAAATTAAGATTTGGCGTTTGAAGTTGGCGTTTGGTGTATAAATCTCATGCTTGAACTGCTACGAGGGCTTGCAGTCGTTAAAGCATCAAATTTAGAGACCTTAAGATTGACGTTTACGGCAAACGTCAAACCGCTAGCGAAGTTTTTGATTTTACAACTCTATTATTATACTTTTACACCAGTTTTGAAATATGTTAGACTTATTAAACTTGTGCTCTTTAGCAATGATTTAAGAAAGCAAATTAACCACAAATCATGCCATTCACCAAAGCAGTAAATTAAGATTTGGCGTTTGAAGTTGACGTTTGCATGGCATATAAATTTCATGCTTTAACGACTAGAAGCCGTCGTAGCAGTTCAAGCATGAAATTTATACGCCAAACGCCAACTTCAAACGCCAAATCTGAATTTACTGCTTTGGTGAATGGCATGACTAGCGGTTAATTTGCTTTCTTAAATCATTGCTAAAGAGCACAAGTTTAATAAGTTTAACATATTTCAAAACTGGTGTAAAAGCTATAATAATAGAGTTGTAAAATCAAAAACTTCGCTAGCGGTTTGACGTTTGCCGTAAACGTCAATCTTAAGGTCTCTTTTATACGCCAAACGTCAACTTCAAACGCCAAATCTTAATTTACTGCTTTGGTGAATGGCATGACTATATAGTGGTTAATTTGCTTTCTTAAATCATTGCTAAAGAGCACAAGTTTAATAAGTTTAACATATTTCAAAACTGGTGTAAAAGCTATAGTAATAGAGTTGTAAAATCAAAAACTTCGCTAGCGGTTTGACGTTTGCCGTAAACGTCATTACACACGCACCGTACAAATTCATGTTTAGCTCAGCAAACTAGAAGGCAATACATACCCCGTTGACAACATCATTTACATTACTTGAATACTCGCTTTCTGCTTCCACAGCCTTTATCAATGTATCATTTGCAAGAGTCTGAAAACAAATTGCGCATGTATAGTGGTAATAATTAGGATCAATAGTACATTGTTC
>CACRXK020000543.1:0-77000 GCA_902702795.2 Paramuricea clavata
AGAATATATTTCAACGGTATTCTCAACGCATATACTATGCATATAGTGTAATATTCTAAATATTTTGTGAAGCCGAACGATAAATAGCTAACAGTATCTACCGTCTAAAATTAAAACTAGAGCGAGAGTAGAGCAGACTTGTCAAATACTTCAGCGTTGTGTCATTCCGTTGTAATATAGGCCTATAATACAATAATTTTTACACTATTTACGTTTTGTGATAATCATAATAAAACTGATACAATTATACACATAGGCCTATGTGTCAGTGCAATAGTGCGTTTAAATTTGCATTTCGATAACATAGCACGTGCAAAATATTTTATTTAGATTTTAGCATTGTATAGCGGTTTCAAAGTGTATAAATTGTAAGAGTTCGGTCCTGTTTGGATGCAATTCAACTATGGGACATCGCCATTGCCAAATTTGCGTACGCAGATTTTATTGCATTTATAGAATGTGTTGAAAATGTTGTATTATTACTAGCTGTAACTGTTTGAGTGCAAGGGGTAAGAGTACATAAAAACAAAATACTGCATGGGATTACCAATATTTTTAATATTTATTCAAACATCTGTAATACAGACTCTTACTTTGTTTACAAACTTTCAATAAGTGAATCGACAACTTTCGTTGTATTTTTAGGTGTTATATGTAAATATGTCAATAATCATCATCATTAATTATTGCAAAATGCACAAAGTGGGCGGTAGAGCGTTTTGACATAATTTTCATCAGACCTTCGTCTTGCGCCTCCCACCCGCAAATTTTAGGGCGAGCAAAACGAAGGTCTGTATTCAGGCTATCTGAAACTTCAACCTGATACCACGCTGATACTCAGGGTTTTTACTTCCACTCAGGGTTTTTACTTCCGCTTTAAGTGAAAACCCTGAGTATCAGGTTGCTGAAACTTATAATGCGCTATAGCGCTTATAACCTTTGGTACGACTGGTGTTAAACTTAAAATATTGATTTAATAAGTTTAATATCAATATATTTATTGAAAAATTGCTAAATAGCTATTATGTCAAAATAAGAAAACTTAAGATTCTCACGCGAATTAGCCAACGGTGCAGACTTCAGCAGAAACACGCGAACAGGCAATGTTTTTATAAGCGACCGTTAATAGTTAGTTGCAAGCGACGGTAATAATAACATTAACAAGGTCAAAGTTGGTCAAGGTTTTATCGAAAGCGATTGACTGTTAGATTTCCTTTACAATTTAGCTTTATTGTAATGTTTTAAATTAAAGGTATAAAAACCCGTGGAAACGGTGAATTACTATAATAGATTGAAAATTATTATTTATCATTTTGACGTTTGAGTGATTGAAATGAGTTAACTTACACTACATCGAATGTCATGTTGAATGTCATGTTGAACCGTATGCGTACTTCACAATGGTTGCTACTTCGTTGTATTGAATTCCAATAGTATTAGCCTACTATTTATAATTCAAATTTTGTTTGATATTTATATTTCATGTTATTTACAAAATGTGCTGTAGTTTTGAAGCTTTGTGCAAAATATAATCAGGGCAAGAACAATGGCCCCGTTTCAGTTTGAGTATATAAAAATCGACGAAACATATAAACGCCTCAGTGAATATTAATCTGCAGTGCGAACACAACGGCTCCAAAATCACAACAAATAACAGAATATAAGGTAAGCTAAAAACAGAAAAGCTTTACCTACCTCGATTTAATTTTTCTAAGGCGCTCAATTATGTAAATTTTCGGCTAACTCGACGAAAACCAGCTAAAACCAGCTTGAAAAGCTCGTCGGAAAAACTTGGTATTTGTCGTATTATATTTATACGAATCTGCCACGTGACTGGTACGCTCACCGCCATCGCCCACCGCTCACCGCCACCGCGAGATCTTGTCTAAAAGTACACACGAATGACCACGAGTGACCACGAGTGACCACGAATGACCACGAATGACCACGAGTGTTATTTTCACGTTTCACGCAATAATAAAGAATAATATGATGTAATATCTTCATATAGAGCATAATATATACATGTAAGAACCAAATAACCGTATTAAAATATTATTACTAATATTGATATTAATATTAATATTAATATTATATTATTATTAATATTAATATTATTATTAATATTAATATTATTATTATTATTACTTTAGTAATAAATACACCAATTAGCATTGAATTTGAGCACAATTTGAAACACAGGTGCGTAAGTGCCATGAAGAGCTACTTCTTAAATAATAATAACAATACCAATAACAATAACAATAACAATAACAATAACAATAATCTGTGTATAATAACTGAATGTTTAGAATCGATTACGAAACAAAACAGAACAAACCAGAATATTAAACTGAGCTAGACCGTATATATTTGACTATTGCCTGTGTCAACCTGAAGTCCTGAACTGAAAATTGTCTGTATGAAACAGTTAGCAATGCGCTAACATCTTCTTGCATTCACGCACGTATCTGCAATGCAATAGAAATGTCAAATTTACCAAAAGATGTACACTTTCTTAACGAAACTCAACATGAAATATGAACTTTTTACACTTTCATGCAACAATTTACACCTTATTTTTACACCTTATGTAAAGTATGTTAGTTCACCTTACACAATTTGAATTTTAAAGTCAAAGGTGGCCACATACTGTCGTTGTTCTTCCGTCAGGCGTTCGCATGTATAACGATCGATGTTTACAATACCAAGAAAGAAGGGATTCTTTCTCCTAATGTGGGAACAGGAAGGATGATAATAGGTGTTGGAGAAATCGGGACTGTATAAAAATTGCCCAGTCTGTTCATCCCGTCGTCTAATTCTTCGGTCCACGTGTTTTACGATTATATTACAAGGAGGGAGCCTGTATTTGTCAATGAAGTCGTCACCACAACCATAACACTTCATGACTATAGGTGCCAAAATGCACAATGTGTAGGGATGAGGAGACATACCTGCATGCCAATTAGGCTGTTCGCGCTGAAAGTTTTGGCTGGGTTGCTGTAAAGATGGTGGGTGACGAAAATTGACTGGATTTGGTTGGTAGACATTTAAATCAGGCTGAATATTACTTGCGATGCTGCGACTTTGTTGGGTGGTGACGCTTGTCTTCTCCACTTGCAGATGCCCATATGATGCCTCTAACTGATGCTCCTGAAATATTTGATGTGGATGGGGCAGCCCTGGGACCATGCCAACGGACTGATGAACTGCAGCTTCGAATTGATGTCCAAACTCGGTTGGTGTTGGAAAAACATTCGGAATAGCAGGTGTGGCTTGCTTCAGCGTTGGGTTCGTCGTGCACATACGTAAAAACGGCTGAGGTGAAGTTCCGGTTTCATGTTCAAACCCAGTAGTTGTTGCTGTAGGTGTGACATTTTTCAGTACTGGGTTCGTTGTGCATGTACTAGAAAATGATTCTTCGGCTCCACTCTTTTTTGAACGTCTCTGCACCTTTTTGTTTACTTCATTGAGCTTGTGACCTTTCTCAGTGATTTTCAAACCGGTCTCAATGGCTGCTGTTATGTTTACTCCTACATTTTTCTTTTTCCCTTTCTGACGAGTAAACTTTGCACGCAAATCGGAAAGATATTCGAACAATAGATCTTGAGTTTCAGCTACTCCAACGGTGTCAGGACACATACCAACACCTTTGAAGGTACTACACTCACACGTAAACAGATTAGATTTCTTGTTCACTGGACGAACGATAAGTGGAGTACCACCAGATTGACTCTTGACAGTTCTGAATCGGGAATCATCTGACGCCGCCTCCTTGATAGCGTTAGGTTCGTTCAAAAGAAACTCCGCTTTGTGGAAAATCTGTTGCAATGTCCCCAGTCTGACACACTCATTTGGTAAATCCGCCTCTTCTGCTGCGATACTCAACACTTTACGCGGAACGTTGCTATTAATTGTTACTTCCTCTGAATCGTCAACAACAATCGACATGTCTGGAGAATGGTCGCTTAGTTGGTGATGATCATTCAAAATATCGATATTTACATCCAGTGGTGCTGTATCTTGCTTTTGTGCTGAACTCCTCTCGGTTGTGGGAGAATAAATTTTCTTCGGTTGCGCGTTAAGAAAGTGACGGACGCTATTCTCCTTCCTCTCTGTCGACATGTCCTTCCATTCATCGTACGTGTATTGGTGATCCTCTAATTCTTTCGAAACACGATAGGGGCCTTCGCCGTACAAAGCTTTCACAGCATCAGAGTAAAGACGAATATGTCTGCCTTTCAGCGCTCCAAGACTGGTTACCAGAGGTGCATCGATATGACTTAAACCTTCAGACTTTACGATATCGTCAATTTCTTTTTTGGACATGAAATGAGACCACTCGATAGGATTCTGGACATAAAAATCTAGCACTCCGGCTTTCTCTCTCACATACTTTACCATGCATTGCCGTATTTTATCTTCCTTGTGATTCTCAAAATATGCGACGAACTTGGGCGGGTTGTTACGGGTTGACGAAACTTCAATAGCATTCCACTCTTTTTTGAACTTCGAGACTTTATCAAGGAACTCCTCCTCGGTTTCACATTCATATAAAGATCCATTCTTCTCTGCCAATGCTCCTCCAAATAAGTCCGAGATAATGCGGCGTTTAGACGCGTTGGGAAACTTGAGTTCTTCAAGCTTCCGTTAAACATTGGCGAAAGGTGTTAGCAACATGGCGGTCAACATGTCTGATGCGAGTACCGATGTAAGCACTTGTTATTCAACAAATGATTGCCTAAGTAATCTGAAAACACTACAAATCGACTACAGTAATGGTAAAGATATCATTATTGATGAGAATAAAAAGCTAAAATGGAAGGAGAGCTATGAAGCTCTTAAAGTCTTTGTCAAGAAAACTCTAAAACTAAACGGGAAATGGTCGTCACCCGGAGGCAACTTAAAGTTATTTAATGAGACCACAGGATCAATTATACTCAGGTATTACACCAACTCTGCCTCTCTCTTAATTCAAGGCGAGAAAGGTGAGTCATTTACAAACATTTTGATCAAAAAGCTCTCGACCATGCATCCGAATTCAGGGACAAATATTATCGCCGATGATAACTCGTGTGAGCCAGAAAAATCGGAAGAGTCACAAAATATGTACGATGTCTCTATAAGCGAGCAGTCTCAAGATATTTTTACTTTCGACCAGCGTATATTGACCGGGACAATCAAACAGAAAAATAATGAACACGTCAGCCATACTGACGAAGTAAATTATATAATTGACCATTCACAAACGCCTAATATGGAGCCGCAAACTCTACACAAGAATCAAGAAATAATGACCGAAAATTGTTCGCAAACGATGCCCCAAACCGACACTGCCAATAGTTCAAATGCAGATCTGTTGAAGTATGTTTGTCGGCTGCGGTGAGGCTAGAATGGAGAAATTATTTGATATTATGTCGGGCGATATTCGTGAACTTAGATCGATCACTGAATTATCATTTGAAATTAGATCTTCTCGTACTTTAAATGAAAATATATCACTCAAGGAAGAGGTCTCCCATTTGAATGAAAAAATAAAAAATCAATCATGTTTGATATCCGACATGGATACGAAGCTGAAGGAGCTTAACAATGAACGCAGTAGCTTACTAACAGTAATCAGAGTACTACAAGTAGAAAATCAAAACTTTCCTCATTATCAGAGACAGCAACAAATGGCTAATTTACATGCCAATATTAACCATCCCCCGCAGAGCCAACAAAGCCAACATGTTGCTCCCTCAGCTCATATTAATCAAACCGAGTGGAACTATGCATATGATAACACGCTTGACCAACGACTCATATATCAGACGGAACAACAACAACGTCATCACCAAAATTCTTATAACGAGACACATCAGTCACAGCAACAATCATACCAGCCAAAACCACAACAGAAACAGCAACTGCTACCGCAACATATATATCAGCGACAACATCTGGTGGCTCACTTACATGACAACACCCATCATCCCCCACAAAGCCAATATGTAGGCCCCCTTGTCCAGCCTCAAATTAATCAAGAAATCAATGAGAGGAACCATGCATATAGTAATACGTTTGATCATCAACCCAGACCCCAGTGGGAACAGGCCGAACAGCAATACATTAGCAACAACAACGATACGCATCAGCTGCAGAAACAATCGCATCAGCCACACCATGATCAGCAACAGCCACCTCAGCAGAAACAAGATCATCAACTGCGGCCTTACAATGACACTTCACTACCCAAACAACACCACCACCATCCTAAAAAGCATGCTGGAGAAGATCTCACAATTATCCTAGGAGACTCTTTGACAAGAGGAATCAATACGAGGAACATAAGAAGGTCAACCAGTAAAAATGTAATTATCCGCACTTTTCCTGTGGCAACGGTTAAGGATATGGTAGATTACATTAAACCATCCTTGCGTTTACAACCTGCCCATATTATTATCCACGTTGGGACCAACGATCTGAAATCAAGTGAGGTCAAAACGCTAACTGAAAACATATCCAAGCTCTGTGATGAGATCTATAACTTCGATCCCAAGATCGACATCACACTTTCACAAATAATAACTAGAACTGATAGCCCTGGCATTAACGAAAAGGTCGCCCAACTGAATAACCTACTAAAGGGTCTGTGTGAAGCTAGAAAATTGGGTATAATAAGCCACGAAAATATTGATGAAAGAGGCCTAGACAGATTTGGCCTGCACCTTAATAGGTCAGGTAGTGGTATCATGGCAAGAAACTTAATTAACTGTATTCAGCATCTTTAGCAATTCTAAATTAGATATCTTAGATGACCTGAATTCCAACCAACCCATGGCAAATATTAATTTAACCGACAACCCTTTTAGTCTAATTCCAACAAAGGGTCTGACTTTCTTCCATTTAAATATTCAGGCTATCACAAATAAATTGGACCAAGTTAAGCTTATGATTTCTGAATCCATAAGGCATAGGAAGAAAAGCAACATTATATTTTGTTTCTCTGAAACTCATTTAAATTCTAACTGGTCTGATGACGAATTGCAAATTAGAGAGTTCAACTTCATTAGGAAGGACCGAACTTATGCCTCAGGTGGAGGTATTCTGATTTATATCCCAGAAACAATTAATTTTCAATATCGCAATGATTTCTCGTTACAAGAAAATAATTGTCCGCTTGAATTTATTTGGTTGGAATTTAAGCATCCTAATTCAAAACCCTTCCTGATGGCCATTATGTATCAACCGGGAAATAATACTCTCTGGAGAGATAACTTAAACTATGTATTAGACATGGCTGACAATGAACACAAAGAGATAATTATGTTAGGGGACTTAAACACAAATTTTCAAGATAAACATTCTTATCAACAACTTCATGTTCTAACATCTCAGTATCAGCTTAAACAACTTATTGATGCAGTTACCAGGCCAATATTAGGTAAAACAATTGACCTTATCTTTACCTCTAAGGAAGATAATGTTATTAAATCAGGCGTGCTAGATATTGGGATGAGTGACCATTTGCCAATTTTTATCTCTAGAAAAATTAATTCCAGGATCTCAATTAAACAAGGTTTACATACAACGATTAGTTATCGCAGGAAGAAAGATTTTATTGCGAGTGATTTTGACAATGACCTTGTTGAAGAAATCCCGTTAAGCCTTTATGAAATCTTTGATGATCCAAACGATCTATTAGACTGTTGGTACTCTCACTTTATGAAAATTTTGGATAGGCATGCACATTTAATAAAACGTAGAGTCAGAAATAATAAACTGCCGGGGTGGTTTAATTCTGAAGTACGTTGCTTTAGCCGCAAAAGAGACTTTTTCTTAAAGCAATTTCTAAAAACCAAAAACTCTGACACATGGTGTACCTACAAAAAATGGAGAAATAGAACTGTTCATATTATTAAAAAGTCAAAAGAGGACTACTATAAGAACCTCCTGACTGATAATGTACATAATCCACGACAATTATGGAAAATTCTAAAAGATATCTTGCCGACCAATGACACTGTCTCCCAAATAACACTTAACATTAATGGCAAGGAGATCAGTGATCCTATCGAGGTTGGCGATCTCTTTAATGAATACTTCTCCTCTATTGCAGACAACTTTGATATCAGTTTACTAAACAACCCAATTAATACTCATTTACCAATTGCAACAAATCATATTAAGTTTACAATTCCACTGATAACAAGCGCGCCATGATGGCTGCCACGGTGTTTTGGCTCTGTCTTATTGCATGCAATTTTACTGTCTTTTTACATTGAATCTTCAAGATATTTATAACAATATAAATGAAAAGTCTTCTAGTAAAGATCTGGTGACTACATCTAACAATATAAGCTCGTTTTCAACGGTTTTTCTGGTATATTTCTACACGCCTCGTTCGAAGTCAATGAAATGGAACCTGGCACGCAGTGGTTTTATCGGTTGCAGAACTGCTATTACAAAGTGGTCAAAGCATGGAATAATCAACCTTTTGATCCCAGGACATGATCCTCCCGTAGATATAACGATTTACGTGGATATTTGTCGAAATCCTGGCCCTGTACACTCGGGTTTGGAGTCGAATATATCTCAAGGTCAAAGTCAAAATAGCGGAACATTTATGCAAACTGCAGTTGTTGACAAAATAACCTACAATCGAAGCAAGTTACTTGATATCCGCCGTCAGTGTATTACACGAGCCAACCACCATTTATTATCAACACTTAAAGATCTGGGTTTGCTACGTTATAGAGGTTCGCGTGGTGGGAAACGTAAAATCTCTGTCATTATTTCCCCTCGAGGCAGAGAAAGCCGCTCTGCCTGGGGTCATACAACCGGAACGGTGAATTGGAATAATTTGGTATCAATCAAATGTCATCCGGAAAACAACAATAATAAGACTTCTTCTCAATTACCTCATGTCCTACTTAGTAATATAAGATCATTAGTACCCAAGTTTGACGAATTGTCTACGTTTTTAATGTTAAACAAAGCGGACATTGTTGCCATTTCCGAATCTTGGTTGAATGAACGAATAGACTCGTTATTTGTTACTATCGCCGGGTATGATTTATATCGTCTGGATAGATTGAGCGGTCGTGGAGGCGGTGTTTGTGCCTTCGTTTCTGAAAACATACCATGCAAACGGTTACTTGATCTAGAAAACGCAAATTATGAATGTATGTGGCTATGGTTGCGACCTTATCGTCTGCCAAGGCCCCTCTGTGGTATACTCATTGCTGTTCTATATTGTCCTCCTGAAACATGTGCCGATAAACAGCGAGAATTTGTTCATTATTTAAGTGAAACTATTGATAGTGTCCGTGATTCATCACCAGATTGTGGAATAATTGTGCTGGGCGACTATAATAACCTGGATGTAAGTGATTTACTGAGTCAACACAGTTTAACCCAAGTAGTAAAAGATCCTACAAGACTTAAGGCAACACTTGACCTTGTGATCACTAACATGCAGACATGGTATAATGATCCGACCGTAACAGCCCCAATAGGAAGCTCAGATCACAACACAGTTTTATGGTACCCAAAAGCCGCAACCAATAACCCTAACCAAAAGAAGAAAAAATGCTTTGTACGCCGCTTTCCCCAGTCAAGTATTATCGCATTTGGTAGGTGGTTAACTAACCAGGAGTTGTTACGTGATTGCACATCAACAGACGTTCATGAACAAACCCTCACATTCACTAACAAGATCTTGGAAGCTATGGATATCTTTTTTCCATTAAAATCAGTGAAGCTCCATAACTCTGATAAGCCATGGATGTGTTCATCTCTTAAACAACTTATCTTGGATCGCCAAAACGCTTTCCACAACGGTAATATGCCCTTGTGGAAACATTATCGCAATAAGGTAAAACAAGCGATCATATCCCAGAAACAATCATTTTACTCCGAAAAAGTGCGTCATCTTAAACAGACAGATAGTAGGTTGTGGTGGAAACTTGTGAAAAGATTGTCTGGCAATGCAAACACATCGACATCCTTTCACATTGAGAAAAATGGCTCTATCTTAAATGATCAAGATTTAGTTAATGAACTGAATGAATTCTTCACCTCGGTAAATGCTGACATTCCACCACTTAATCTACATAACTTACCTGCGTTTTTACCATCAATAGATCAGATACCAACTATTCAACCATATCAAGTACGCAATAAACTTTTGAAGCTGAATACAATGAAAGCCCCTGGACCAGACAACATCCCGTCAAAAATTCTAAAGTCTTTTGCATATATCTTAGCAGAACCCATCACTGACATCTTCAACGTTTCATTGTCGTCAGGTGTTGTACCAGAAATTTGGAAACAGGCAAATATATCCTCTATTCCCAAAGAGTCTCCACCTAAAATCCTTTGTGATTTTCGTCCTATTTCCTTAACTTCAACCCTCTCAAAAGTTCTTGAAGAATTTGTTGTTGACTGGATTACTGAAGATATATGTGATAAGATTGATGCCAAACAGTTTGGTAGCCTCAAGGGTGGATCTACAACAAAATGCCTTCTGGATATGCTACACAACTGGCTATCAAATGCTGATAAACAAGGAAATTCGTTACGAGTCTGTCTTCTCGATTTTAGCAAGGCTTTTGATCGTATTAACATCAATATCCTGATTGAAAAACTCTTAAATTTAGGAGTACGTAGGTGTTTGATCCCTTGGATATTTAATTTCCTATCAGATCGAAAACAGCGAGTAAAACTCGGAGAAACGGTATCGGACTGGATGTCAGTAAATGCAGGAGTTCCACAAGGCACTAAATTAGGTCCTATTTTGTTCCTTATTATGGTAAATGACCTTATTCCACTTAAGAGCGATTATTGGAAATATGTAGACGACATGTCGATTTCGGAGGTAATACCAAGAAATGGTGTTTCAAATATGCAGTCAGAACTGGACCATATATCATCTTGGGCCACTAACAACTATATGAAACTGAACACGAAAAAATGTAAAGAACTTAGAATAAGTTTTCTTCGCGATAAACCCAACCTTTCCCAACTCTACATCAATGGTATTCCAATTGACACTGTCGATAGCGCTAAAGTTCTTGGAATTTCTCTTCAGAATGACTTGAAATGGAAAAGTCATGTTGACAATATTACAAAGAAAGCTGCTAAACGGTTATATATCATACGTGTCTTAATTTAAAGCGTAATGGACTTCCTGTTGATGATCTAATAACAATCTTCAAAACATTAGTCAGATCAATCCTACAATATGGTTGCCCAGTCTGGCACTCGAGTCTTCCGACGTACTTGTCTGATAAAATTGAGAAAATTCAACGAAGAGCTTTCCGAATTATATATCCATTTCAATCGTATAATGATGCACTTTCAATGTCTGGTTGTCTGTCATTAGCGGAAAATAGACAACAATTATCTCAAAAACTTTTTAAACAAATTAAGTCGACTAGTGGTGATCGTTTGTCGTATCTCATACCAGAAACCAGATTTCAGAAACATGGCCGAAAACTTCGAAACAGTGAAAATCTCGACATTTTTAAATGTAACACAAATCGGTTCAAAAACAGTTTTTTCCCAACTAACGTTAGTTACTGCAACTCAAATAGATAAGCTCAAAATATTTTTAGACATTTTATAGTAGTATAGTAAGTTGTAGATATTTATTTATATATATATATATATATATATATATATATATATATATATATATATATATATATATATATATATATATATATATATATATATATATTTATATATTATAGACAAGTTTCGAAAAATAGGGCTGCTTATATGTGTTTTGGCCGGAACGTGGGGGTGTGTGAGTGAAACAAAGCATGCATTCATCTATTGTATGCGTTGTTTACGCGGAAATGCCTAATCGAATTGTGGGAGTGTATTGTTTGCGTTGTTTACGCGAAATTTCTTCCTATGTCTGCACGTAGATATAATTTCCATTCTTTTATTGAGTAAACGGTTTTGGTTTTCTTTCAAAATACAAAATTTTTCCTCTAAACATAAATTACATCGTTTTGATCCTCCCGTATATATATATATATATATATATATATATATATATATATATATATATATATATATATATATATATATATATATATATATATATATATATATAAACTAAATGTAAATGAGATCACTCTCAGTAAAATCCACCCACTGGTTTGGGGAAGGAAAAATAGATTTAGCTCATATTTTTCGTATGAACTAGACTTTGGTCAATATTAATCGAGCTTGTTTCAGAACGTTTCAACTTTCTGTTTTATAGGAGTTATAGCCCATGTTGAAATTTGACCTTGCGAGAGTATTTTCAGACCGGAAATGAAGGGGAATTTTACAAGAATTCATCGATTTTTTAAAAACGTTGTGGTGCGTTTATCCCCTGCAGTTACTGTTCACATGCAAGATTAACACTAATACTCTCGTTTTCATGGAGATTGAACAACTTTATTTGCTTAATACGATTTTTTTATAGTTTTACGAAACTATGTTTTCAAGATAGCGACCAGAGGCTGAAAATTGCTCATCAGTTTACTTAAAATAGCTCAAAAGTGGCACCTGTCTGAAGTTCAAGAGGCATGTAATTTGAAAGTATACCTACTAAAGTTAAGTAATCAGGAATAAAACTCGTCTGCAAGTAATTTTCTGAAAAGTTATAAATCTCCAAATTGGGCCTATTTTTAGCTATTTGTTTACATTCGCGTGTTCGCTGATCAGCGACACTAGTAATAATTAAAAAGTTAAATAAGCTGGTTTATTATCCAGGTTCTAATTCACAACATAGAAACATTCAAAATACAACCTTAACCATTCTTGGTTTATTCGCATGAATAATTTCACAACTGTTAAATATCTTTTTAAAGTATAAACGGGCGGTACTTTCTGTGGTTGTAGCAAATTTCAAAGCTGTCAGTATCTCTGGCTGTATATAAAAAGTGTTCGGTGCTTTAACTTTTCTATTCAACTCGACTAATCTTTTTCTGTCCCTGAAAATGGAAATTTTGCTGGAAAGGTCGGACATTAATTCTTAATGCAACATATTTTTGTACATAATTGCAGTCAAAATATTACAACCTTCCCACTTCCGCTTTTGTAGTCTGTTGTCATTTACTATTTTGTTTTGTATTTAATATTGTAGCTGTTGCCGAATTATGGAGAAATATAGCGATAAAATTTAGTTTTCTTTGATTTTTGTAATAATTTGAATAATTGTAACAAAGGACGCATTTTTCGTTTGATTCACTGCATATGAACACATAAAGGTTTCAAAATTTAACTTATGTCGTCGTATTTGCCTATAATTTGTTAACCGCTACAATAACAGAAAGTCGGTAAGAGACAACAAACCACAAAAGCGGAAGTGGGAAAGTTCTAATATTTTGACTTTGAAATCTACATTCTCAGAAGTACAACTGCAACACTAGCTTGCCAGTTATTTTTGATAGCAGATATTTTTTAAAACGCTGTTTTAATATGTCAAAATTTACAATCTAGTCCCCAAAGTCTAGTTTCCCCAAAGTCCAGGAAATGGCATTTCAGAGAATCTAAATTTAAAAATTTCGGCCTCGGGCCTTCGGCCAACAAAAAGAGCTTCCTACGGCCCTGTTATTGGAGTGAACTTAATTTGCAACCAAAACTGGATAAATGGAGCGGCCGTAAATAAAAAGTTTAAAAAATGAACTTTGGAACTTCACGATTGACACACATGCGTATTGCAACCATTTTATTATTGACCGGTCAATAAATGTTTCATTGCGGACCGGTTGCCGAACATGATGTTTTGTGGACCGGTACGTGACACGGTTTTGACCAATTGGCAAACAGAAAAATTGAACTTTGACACTAACTATATAACAATAAGAGTTAGTTACCTTTGTTCTATTTTATGCTTTTGTAATCTAGAACAATAGTAACTAAGCATGTGTGTTTATATATAAAGTTGTGAATTGGGTATAAACAAACGTTACCCAAATTTGTCTAATCGAGCGAACCTTGGGTCAGTACACATATTTTTATAAAAATAGCAAAACCCTTCGGCTAAACAGGATTCTGATTATCATACTGAGCGAGATCAAAATCAGGGGAGTTTCTGCAAAGTGCATTAAACCATATTACCTGTAGCACTATTTCATGACCTAAACATCGCACACAGACACTTATGTAAGGGACCTGTCGTTAATTACAGGGGGGCTGGTGGAAATGAAAAATTAGATGCTAAAATTTTGTTGCCCCCCCCCTTGAGAATAACACAATTATACTTGACCACCCCCCCTCCCCCCCCCACACACATGCAAATAACAAAAGGCACATTCGTAATTTAAAGTTCTTATAAAGCCACATTTAATCATACTACCCTATCATAGTTGCCAACATTGGGAATAAAACATCCGTGAGATTTTGCTTTGAAGCACCCACGAGGCACCACCATAGGTGGCGCTGAGCGGAAAAATGTGAAAATATGGAGTCTCTAGATCGTTGGAAATGGCATTTTCAGAGTCTTCTATACCTTATACATACAACTTTTGGTAGCTTTTCTTTAGATATACAAAACCATATTGTTGAATACCCACGAGTACGAGGTTTCATGAAGTGATGTTTTGATTATCTATTTTTGGCTGAATGACGTGAATTGTTTTTAAAGAAAAATGTTTTATGTAATTTGACGCAAATGAAGTCACTCTTAATAGTTAAAATGTGCAACATTAAGCCAACATATTTAAGAACCAGTTGGGTTATTTTCGTAATCCGTGAGAATCCGTGAGACATATTAACAAGTTGTGAGCTCACTGTGAGGTTTTAGTAAAATCTGTGATGTTCATGGTGGATCCGTGAGAGTTGGCAACTATGCCCTATGTACATGTATTGTAATTTATATATTCTTTACCATTTATTGGGTCATCGGCTGTTCCAATGTACATGTTTATGTTGAAATCAGTTTAATACATTGTGTTGTGTTGGAGTTTACTACAATTCTACTGCTCTCTATTTTTATCTTTTTATCTGAAGGTTTTATGGTACAACAGGGTCATGTGGGGCAGGTATTAATATTGCAAAAAAAATTTTGCCCCTCCCCCTTTTTTCATGCACAAAAATACCTGACCCTCCTACTTTCCCACCAGCCCCCTTCCCCCTCGTCCCCTGTACTTAATGACCGGTCCCTAAGTTTTCTACTCACATTGGTCGTTCAGACATGCACCTCCCGCCGTGGGAGCGGCAGATCAAAGTCATCAAAGTCATCAAAGTCATCAAAGATCAAAGTTATGGTATTGTGTCAATGTTTCTGACGAAGTTCTTATTATATTACCAATATATATTTAATAGCATTAGAAGATATCAGGGTCGTAGACAAACAGTAGAATTGTTGTAACTGTACTACTGTATAATTACTGTACTATTAAGTGTAATTAGTGCAAGTGTAAGTTAAGTGTAAATGTAAAGCAATTCGAATTCGAGAATGTTCTGTACACGATCGCTTGTATATATTGTAATTATATTTTCGCAAAATTGTATATATTCTTGTGAACAAGCTAAGAAAGTTTACTGGGTAATAAATCAGCTTATTTTAACTCTTCATTTATTAGTGTCGCTGATCAGCGAACACGCGAATGTAAACAAATAGCTAAAAATAGGCCCAATTTGGAGATTTATAACTTTTCAGAATATTGCTTGCAGACGAGTTTTATTCCTGATTACTTAACTTTAGTAGGTATACTTTCAAATTACATGCCTCTTGAACTTCAGATAGGTGCCACTTTTGAGCTATTTTAAGTAAAATATGAGCAATTTTCAGCCTCTCGTCGCCATCTTGAAAACATAGTTTCGTAAAACTATAAAAAAATCGTATTAATAAGCAAATAAAGTTGTTCAATCTCCATGAAAACGAGAGTATTAGCGTTAATCTTGCATGTGAACAGTAACTGCAGGGGATAAACGCACCAAAACGTTTTTAAAAAATCGATGAATTCTTGTAAAATTCCCCTTCATTTCCGGTCTGAAAATACTCTTGCCAGGTCAAATTTCAACATGGGCTATATATAACTCCTATAAAATAGAAAGCTGAAACGTTCTGAAAGAAGCTCGATTAATATTGACCAAAGTCTAGTTCATATGCAAAATATGAGCCTAAATTGTGAACTGACACACAGCAAACTGACTACAGTTGTGAACTGACACACAGCAAAGTCTAATGTCTAGTATAAACTAAAATCTTCAGCCGACTAAACAAATGAATTAATAATAATAAAGTAATCAGAAGGTGATTAACAATAGTATAAATTGAACTGAGGGGAGTGCAATTTGGACTGAAATCAAACGCGTAATTACAAAATCGCACGACCGCGAAGCGGGAGTGCGATTTGTAATCACAAGTTTGATTTCAGTCCAAAATTGCACGACACGAAGTTCGACCAGACACAGTACTATATCAGTAGTGCAAGTAATCATGAATATACTTTTATAATTATAGAAAATGATATAAAACTCATTATTTCATTTATTTTATAAAAGGTCACTTGTTGTTGTTGCACTAAAATGCGCGCGGTGCCCGCCTACAAATAAAACGTTCGTTGTTTCCGCCTACAATACATACACAAGTAAAGTTATATTTAGCACGCTACATTCTCCTGTCGGCCGCCAGTTGGTTCGTACGTTAGGATCAAAACTGCGTTTTAAAGCCTTCAAAATAAAATATTTTGAGCTCAAAATACTATCAAAATGAGGAGAAAAGTAAGACGAATCTACTGGCATACGGCCGAAAAATAGAAAACCAACAATTCTGAAGTTATCAAGGACAAGGACCAAACGGACTGCATTTTTAATTAGTTTAATAATTTTGAAATTTGAGCGATTTGTCAACAATACAATTTCGCTTATTAAAACTTCACATTAAAACATTTGTGATTTGTAAGTATAATTTCTTACGCTGAATCGAACGGTGGTATTTTTGTCCTTATTGGGCGCATAAAACCAGAGATAAGGCGCAGCAAAAAGTCTATCGTGAGAGATTAATTCGAAAGAAAAGTTTCCTCGAAAAAAGGAATTCGGAAAACGTGAAGGATTATTTTGAACGGCTTTCAAAGGCCATAAATCGCTAAAATAGAAGTCAATTTTGAAATCAATTTTCCATCCGTAAATACAAGTTTTCACGCTGATTCGAACCGCAGTGGTATTTTTGTCCTTGTTTGATGCATAAAACCAGAGATGAAGCCGAGTAGTCGATCTTGAGAGTACAAGATTATTAATAATTAATTAATAAATTCCGCGCACGTGCAAGGAAATTTTAGTAGAAGATTAAGGAAACGTATTGATGCGAACACACTAACAAACGGACGGACAAACTCACAGGCAGAATATAATGCGGTGCCAAACATGGCACGGGCACCGCAATTTCCACTTTATTATATTCATTTTGAAATCTTAATTAAATATTTTTGTAAACCCGAAACGTTTTCGTTTGCAAAAGACACACCTCCGGTACCTCCCGTGTAGCATCATTGAACTATATAACATGGAAGGCTGACTCGAGCTCAAAAAGTGAAGCCAAACATGGCGGAAATTGAAGGCATTCTTGCGCGTCATTCTCAGTCCCCTTACGTGGGCGGTCAACTAAACTTTTATATTTTTCTTTATTTTCTGAGCAAAAATCTGGTGAAAATCAGACGAAATTTGAATGGAAAGTTGAATTCTGGAGTTTTGTTTGGGTTCAGTTCTAAATTTTAATTATTATTTATTTAAAAGATGCGATATTTGAGTGGAAAGGAAGCAAAATAGGGTGGGATTGTTGTTTTTGTAAATGACAAAGAGTGACAAAACAAAACACAAATGTCACTCAATCTTTCAAAATATCTCTATTGCCCCTATTGACAAGGTTTTCACACACATAAATAACTCATTAAAATAAACAGTTTAAGTTTAGAAGGCAATCATCAATTTAAGTGATTTTATTAAATATAAAATAAAAAAGACAAAATTTTCTTACATGTATGGAATTAAATTGGCTAACAACTGCCTGAAAACTGCAGTTAAAAAGCAGTTTTAGGTCAGGAATACGAACTAAAATAAGCTAGTAAATAATGATGTGAAAACTGAAAAGCATCATAGAAACACGAAAGCAAAACCACTAAAGCAAAAATAAATTCTCAATTTATAAAAATACAGATTTTATATTAAAAAAAAAAACCAAAAAAAGTTTGAAATTAGTTGTTGAATTCGCAACGAAAATCATCTGGATTGGCAAGGCAATCAAAGATTTTAAATGATAGATTGTAGAGTTATGAAATAACTTACAGGGCTTTCAGAGGGAATTGAATACAATTTATTGACCTAAATTTTACAGATATTGGTCCAAAAATAAGGCTTTATAAAATTTGCTTTTGTTGGCGTTTTTACCTGTTTACTATTTGAGAACTTTCAAAAAATTTTAAATTCTTTGCAATTCTTTGATAGTTTACTGTAGCTATCCATATTTTTTGTTTTTATGTGCCAAAAATTGCTTAGGCACTCAAGGGTAATCATGTAAATTTTTTTGTTTTTGCTCATTTGCCATATCACATATTTTTCTTAAAATTGATTGGCTGTTTGAATCCTATGATTAAATATGATTGGTTGGTTGAAGTCAGCACTCAAATGTGATTGGTCGAAAGAAGGTGCGATTTCAGCACGAATCGCACTGCTAGGAGTGCGATTCGTGCTGAAATCGCACTCCTGTGAATCAATCAGATTGCAGGAAACACCATTGATTTCAAAATGAATATAATAAAGATTATAATTTAAAAATTAATCTGAGGAAGATTTATATTAGTAATATCTAAATTAGTCTACAGGTATTGACTGATTAACATCACAGTCTAATTTCCAAGGAATAATCTATCTAATTAATTATTAAATTTTCCGAAAATGATAATTAAATCGATAACTTAATATCTTAAAATATTTTTAGTAATCACAGTATGATTATGTTCAAATAAAATCTTGCAATGAAAGTCAAAACTATAATTATATTAGCCGTATACTGTATGTTTAGGTCTGGTGCTATCACCAAGATCAGGAATTGAATTAGGAGGAACTAAAATGTTTATTGGTGGACCTTGTTATAAACCTAATGATCAAATTGTATGTCGGTTCAACAAGACTATTGAGGTAGCTGCTGTGTATGTCAGCCCAGAACTAGCATATTGTATCACTCCACCATTGTATGTTGTCGGTCTTATCCAAGTTGAGCTGTCATTGGATGGTGGTGCAACATTTAACTACACTGGCACCTTCAGATCAAGTGAGTTCACTTTTGAAGTTTTCTTTCAATATTTATTTTACTAATAATATGTTATGTTTATTAAGCTTGAATTTTATCAGTTAATGCAGGGCTTCGGTGGCGCAGTCGTCAGAGCAAGCACCTTTCACCTCTGAGATCGTGGTTTCGATTCTTGCTACGTACTCTTGTGAAACGAGTGGGTTAACGCTCTGCCAAAATTCGTGGGTTTTTCTCCGAGTACTCCGGTTTCCTCCCACAAGAAAGTTGACAGGCAGAGGTGGCTGTGAGATGGGAGGGGGGATAACAACCCCAATCATCAGTGAGTGACGTTGTAATGTAAAATAACAAGATATGTGAGTGACGTTGATTAAAAAATAATAACGATAGCTAAGATGTGGAGAAATTTACGAAAACATTAGCGAGAAATGGGACGAACAAAGGAAGTTTAAATGAAAATAAGATGAATAATATGATATCCGGAAAAACAGTTTTGGTCCACGTCGTATGATAAGCTTTATGGTCTATTTTCATCGCAACTTTGCGTAGTTATCAAAAAATTACTAGCCTCTGCCATACATAATTATGATTAAAGTTATTCATAAGAGTCACATGGCTGGGTAACCGCAACAGCAATCGCCAATTACAGCGGTCCCAAGTCGTAGGAAAGAAGAAAAGCAAGGTTATAATCTAAAACTGTCTGTACCAGTGTAGGTAGTACCAATGTAAAAATCTGTGCTGAGTGGTTATATTACACTCTTAAAAAATAAGCAGAAACTCGACGTTTCGAGTGAAGGCCCTTCGTCAAGAGTTAGTAGCAGGGATCGGGGAAAATGCACGGGCTTTTATACTAAGAGTATGAAAGCATCACGTGAGAAAAGATTAAATTAGATGAAAATAAAATAAACCAACTAGATGGATTTAATAATAACAAAGTGTAAACAAAATATGTAAATCGCATTACAGAATATAGAATAATATAATTAAAAATATAAAAATATACAGGAAGTTAAGACAATTACTACAAAAAATAATCAAAACAAAACACGAGTGGGAATAAGGTAAAAGTAATAAATAGAGGTTGTCAATGTCTGCTATAGACAGGCAAGGACAAATGGTATCATAGGCAATCCAGAAGACATGTCTTCTGGATTGTCTATGATGGCATTAAACATAAGAAAAGCGTTCATTAATGCCAGAAGGGTGAACAGTGCCAAGTTTGGATATGAGGCGCATTTCATGTCGTTTGCGGCTATCATTACTTCCAGAAATGGGACAGAGGGCTCGAATTACCATATCTGAAACACTGTGATTGCCATTATTAAAATGTCTGGCAACAGGTTGGTTAGCATCATTGCCAATAACTGCACGCCGATGCTCACCAAACCTTGTCCTTAAACATCTTCCAGTTTCCCCAATGTAAAGCATGCCACATCTGCTGCAGGAGATGCAGTAGATGAGATGGGAGGAGGCGCACGTGAAATGGTGCTTGATGTGAAATTCAGATTTAGCTGCCGAAACAATAGTGGTAGAATCTACAAAATCACCCGTTTTACATTTCGACGACAGGCAAGGAAAAGTGCCTTTCTGTGACATCGAAGCCTGTGCTAGGGAGCTATGGGCAAGGGTTTCACGGATATTTTTGCTGTGTCGAAAAGAGACTAAGGGGTTATCGGAGAAAATGCAAGATGTTTCAGGGTCGTTTTTTGAAATTGAAAGGATGATAGTTTAATACTAGGGGGATTTTGTTGTTGCCTGTGACATTAGACACAGGGTCTGTGAGGGTGTCAGAACGGGGAATTTGGGAGGCCTTCGAAAAGGCAGTGTCTAATAGAGAGGTAGAATAACCACGTTGGACAAAAAATTGTCTCATCTCCAGACTTTTGGCCTGAAAATCTTCGTCTTCACTGCAGATGCGGCGAAGACGAAGGAACTGAGAGAAGGGAATCGACCTTTTGGTGTGGTTGTGGTGGGAAGAGGAAAATAGAAGATAGCTATGGGAGTCAGTGGGCTTGTAGAACACAGAAGTAGGTAGTTTGTTACCATTGATTGATACAAGGATATCTACGGAATGATACACTGGTCTCACTGATCTCCCATGTGAACTGGAGTGCTGGATGAAAATTATTAACAAAGTTAATAAAGCGTTCCAATTCGACACGAGAACACGATGCTGTGCCAAGACAGTCATCTATTTACCTACCAAGGTAATCAGGGATGGGATCAGTGTACTGTTCGAAGATTTGTTTTTCCACAAAACCAACAATCAAATTAGCATAGTTGGGTCCCATTTTAGTTCCCATTGCTACACCATTTATCTGTTGGTAATGCTCACTATCAAAGGAAAAATTGTTAAGGGTAAGCACCAATTCAGCCAATCGGACCAAAACAGAAGTGGCCGGTTCCTGGTTAGGGCGTTTATCTAGAAAGAATTTGAGTGCCCTAAAACCATCATGATGCGAAATTACAGTGTATAAGGATTTGACGTCCATGGTGAAAATGAATTTGTGAGTGCCATGAAAATGAATGTTATGGAGAATTTGAAGAGCATGCTTGGTATCCTTGATATAGGATGGTAAGTCTTTAACCAAGGGTGCCATAACACGATCGAGAAAACTGGAGATGAGTTCGGTGGGACAACCACAATTAGAGACAATAGGTCTGCCTGGGTTGTCAGGTTTGTGAATTTTAGGCAGAAAGTACATGACAGGTGTACGAGGTGTGATGTGTATGAGGTTTTTGGCGGTCTCAGGGAGATCACCAATTTTGATAAAGTTATGAATGGTCTGAGAGATGTTGGTTTGATGAATGGAAGTCAAATGCTTGTCAACCCTCCTGTAAAAAGTGGCGTCACCCAATTGTCGGTGGGCTTCATTACGGTATAAATCAGCTCTCCAAACAACTAAGGCACCACCCTTATCAGCAGGTTTGATAACAATGTCATTACGAGCATGGAGTGATTGGAGGGCGCTAAATTCATTGTCAGTGAGGTTGGATGACCTTTTGGGCCTAAATTTGGGGAGTTGTTCTATATCATGTCGACATTGTCGAATGAATAGTTGAAGGGACCCATATTGGTCTTCTGGGGGAGACCAGGAAGATTTTTTGGGGTTGATAGCCTCAAAAACGTCCTTGTGAGGGACGAAGGATTGATTATGGAAATGTGCTTTCAGACGCAAGCGTCTGAAAAATGATTCGGTGTCGGTTTTAACTGAAAAAATGTCAAGGGACCTGGAGCTGGGAACACATTTGAGAACTTTCGCGAGGACAGATCTCTCAGAGTCGGATAGGGTTAAATCGGGAGGAATAGTTACATCTAAATTGGTACTATTAGCTGAACTGGTGTGGTTTGTGGCCGGCGAAATTGGGCGGTTGCTTAACAAAGAGTTGAACTTAGAAGCTTTGCTCGCTTCGAGGAAAGAGTAAAGTCTAGAATTCAACACGCGAATGAATTGGATGATGTCCTTTCTTAAGGTTATAATCTGAATTGTACATTTAGAATTATTGACATTAATATTTTTTGTTATTGTATTGGTGTATTGCCAAAAGCTAGGAAAATATTGGTGAAATGTTGGTTTAATAGACCTTTAGAAGCGCTTACGTCATTTTTAATAGAGAGGGCTTCTGGAATGCATAGTGCATTGTGGGATACTTTCAGACCAATAATTCATTGTTAGAAAATTACCTGACGTAACCACTTCTAAGATACATTTAGATGAAAATTGTATGATAGGGTTGGATGAAATTATTGGATAATGCATGATTGTAGAATTTATCCTTGTGTAATCGTCATTGACAGATGTTTATAGATTCTGAAGCGTAATTACATGTTTCTGATTTTAGTTCCTTTAGGTAGAAATCCTCCAGATATACAAGGGTTAGAAGTGGAACATTGGGCAAACTCGACTAAAACGGTCTTAACCTGGAATCAAAACGCAATCAACGAGTCACACATTGACATTGATATATCTCTGTTTGATTCCTTTGAGTTCCGTTTTCATCAAGCTAGTTTAGCTAGCTTTAAACACGTCCCTAACTCCGGGAGCTACCATCTTGATTTCAGCGAGGAAAATATTTCTTCGACGTAAGTACTCAAAATAAAGCACGGTGTTAAAAAATCATTATAGGACCATTACTAAATATTCCTAATTTTTAATTTTTGTGCACAAAACCGTTCATCATATTTTTTATTTTCTTAACTTCAAATATATGTCTTATTGAATGGTTTGACATATAAACCGACCGAGTATTTTACGAGACTGTGAGTAAAATGCTCGGTAGAATTATATTGTAAATCATTCAAAGAGATTTTTATTATATGACAAACCTAAGGAACTTAACTAGATTTCCTATGTATAATTGCAATGGAAACAAAAATCATGAAACAGGTTATACGAAGTTCCATACCAATTTAGAAACAATACTAACGTTAACGTCATCGTGCTTTAATTTGATATGATAAAATATCGCAACAAAGAATACCTGTCAGTCAAGTTTGTCAACCAATTAAATTTTCCATCTGCTACAAACAAGAAATCTGTTTTGGCTACCGGCTGGGAAGTCCGTACTAAAAAAATATTTTCTGGAGGCCGCGAGAAAATATTTGTTTCAGTACGCATCGACTTAACTCATTCTCATCCGGTCGAAAAGTAGCAATTTCGAGTGGTGTTGTTTCAAACGCTTATATCTCTCAAATTATACATCGCACGGAAACAGAAATGGCATCGTTCGAAAGAGAAGGACTTCTGCTTTCCAACGATACCAATTTCAATTTCATCCGGAGCTTGGTTAACGATTTACTCGCATGAATTTGCATAAATTATGAGATAAAAAAATGTCGCAATTATGCATAAATGTATTTAGCGGTTCAAATTTCAAATATGTCAAAAAAATTTATGAATATGACTGAAAGACATGGTTATGATCTACAAGTACCCGAAGTTTCATGCATGTAGCATAAATAGAAATATTTTTATTGAATTTTTATATAAACTAGGTAGTGGAGTAAAATTTACATTTTGTGCTCACATGAAACAAATACCTTCATCAAAGGTCCTTTTTTATTGCTGCAACATGCTATCAATACAAATTTCCAATATTTCTTACTCTCCAAAGATAGTATGGCACCAAAATAAGTCTGTGATACCCACAAAAGAACACTCAAATCATGATTAGCAAAATGTCTTTATTTCTACATTATTACTACATACATTCTTAGATAATCATTACACCATTGACTTTAGTTATTAGTGGCATAACCAGCCTCAAAATTTGGTCATGCTATTCAAATTTGAAATAATCACTACTCATTTGTTTAGAAATTGATTGTTTTCACAATCTAGAACATGAAAATATTTGCAAATAGCATGACCAAGTGTTGTTGGGCTGGCATCATCATAATTAGTAGTTATAAAAAAGTAATGTTTTCCAAGGCAGTAATGTTTGCTAAAGCAGTAATGTTTGCCAAAGCACATAATTGGATTATGTGGTGAAAATATTTCCTTTATATTGTACTACAAAAGACCTAAGACTGTAACCAAACTGATATCAGATCACCACGTCATACCCAAATCTGTTGCGATGAATATCTGGACTTCTTCCTGTATAAATTTCAAAGTCGCAATATAACCATTAGGATTGTCTGCAGCAACCCACAGATTTATTCCCCACATAGTAGGTCATCTAGCTTTCATGAACTGCCTAACCCCCAACCTATTTCTTGATTTGACAGTGTGTTTGTCTGCAACAACAATATTCTGTGACGGCTGGTACAGTTCTTGATGCAGTTTATTGCTGTAGTCTTTAGTACGGGATCTACCATATTCACAAACGCCATAAGCGCTTTGTACCTAACCCAAGAAATTATGTCTATTGCCCACAGACCATGATATAAGGTTTTTACACTCCAATAATTTTCAATCTCACTGTCAACCTTTAGCAAACCTGCATATACTAAAAGGCAATCAACCTCTCAAGGTTGGTGGACTGCAAGACCCTTCTTTATTAGTATATGGGGATAACTTTTGAGTTATTTGTATGTGGGCATATGTATTGGTATGGCCAGGAAACTACCTCCTGAAGCATTCCCTTAGTAAAAAAGAGTCGAATGAACTCAAGCTCACAGTTCATTGAGCCGAATGAAATCAAGCTCACAGTTGAACGAAATGGATCCTGGACATGTCAGTAAGGAGCAAAATCTGGGAGAACATTCCTAGCGTCAGGATCATCATATCCGTCATGTACTATGAGGCCTAGTGGGGATGCTAGACAGGGAGCTTTCGAAACCTTAGGTCCTAATGGCTGGGCTTCCCTCTACCTCTACTCATCCCCCTACCTTCCCTCTGGGTTGGTGAGTGGGGTTCTCGTGACTCATCAGAACTCTACTTCCCTGAGGCTATGAAACAGGAACAGCAGTGAGGAACAGGATCAATATATTCATCAGTGCAAATAAAAACTTTTATAGACATGGTGCCACTTAAAATTATAAAAAGAGCCAACTAGTAAGATATAAGTATGAATACTTGGCTATTATGTATGTAACAAACAACCAAACATGTGCTCAAGGCTCATTTTACTTCGCCTAGGAATCCGAGATTTTTATGCCTAAAACACCATAAATTTTCGTCAACAATATAAATAAATACCATTTATATTTGTCAATTTCAGTATGAAACGATTATTTCAACACAAAAAGCGATATGAGGACATACTTGGTCGTACTAGTGAAGCTATACTAAATACAAATAAATTTACAACGCCATGGCAACGGCAAAACATTGAAATAGAAATTGTCTAGAAATGATACAAATACTTGCCTTGAAACTCCAGACACCACTCCCAATGCGAGGTTGAGATACTTGTCTTCATACGAAGACATCATTACTAGCACTATCAGTTTGCAAAATAAAGCCAAAAACGTCTTCAGAATGTGATTCAAACAAAACTACAACACAATACATTTCTCAACGCTCGTGCGTTCCCGTGCGCGATAATCAGGAAAATTGCTCTAAAAGATTTGTTTTTCTACCTAAGCCAATCAAAATCCGTATCTAGGGTAAACAAATACTCCGGAAGTGATTCCTGCAGTCTTTTACCAGGAAACTGTAATGCTTTACCAAGAATTTGGCGTCCGAAGTTGGCCGAACACTTTCCGATCACGAGAATTGCCATAATAGGCTTAGATTATTTCGCAATTTCCCGAGACTGCTCCGAGCTATAGAATGGAAGATGGCAATTCTTTTGGTATATTTGTTATTATTATACGTGGAAAAGAAGCAAAAAGACGAGCATTTGAATCAGACGGAACATTCAAAATGCAACAGCAAAATTGATAATGTGTCATTTGCATAAATTTCACCACATTGATCATTTCAAGGTAAGAAATTCGCTTGAAATTGAGCGAGAAACAATAAAATTATATGAATATTTCTGAATATATAGTATCGATCAAGCGGAATTTTTTGGTGTCATTTTCGTATGTCTACTGCAAATACTCGCGAAGTTCTTTAATATTTAATCTTCCCGTCATATACGTCGGAAATTAATATTGGCGGATCGAATTGAGTTAATCATGAGCTGCTGCTTTCGAAACTTAGCAAGCTTGGATTTGGAGGTGGCCTACTACAATGGTTCCGGTCCTACTTGTCTAATCGGCGACAGCGCGTTACCGCCCTCGCTGCTACATCTAACACCTTACCTGTAACCTCTGGGGTACCTCAAGGCTCCATACTAGGTCCCATATTATTCCTCTTATATGTTCATGACCTACCCGGTCTCGTCAAATCCAGTCAAGTCGCTATGTTCGCAGATGATACGAAAATATTTAAGTCTATCGCATCAATAAACAATACGAAATTACTCCAACAGGACTTATCCAACTTAGAATCCTGGTCTTCGACTTCCGGTCTCCCCTTCAATCAAAGTAAATGTCAGTCGCTGTCTATCACTCGTAAAACGAAGCCAGTGGTGACTATATACAAGATGAAGGGTGAAACTCTAGAAATGACAAAATCGGAACAAGATCTTGGCATCTGGATGTCAACTGATCTCACCTGGAATAATGAAGTAGTAGAACAATCTTCCTGTGCTAACAAGTTGCTAGGTTATATCAGACGGAACGCACGGTTCATTCAAAACACCAGCGCGAGGAGGGCATTGTATTTAACATTAGTACGCCCTCACTTAGGATATGCCACCCAGATCTGGTCGCCACAGTCCATCAACCTAATTGCAAGATTGGAAAAAGTTCAAAGGCGTGCCACGAAATTTATTCTCAATCTGCCGTTTTCCAGTCCAGACAGTTATACCTCGCGATTACGGTCTTTATCATTACTTCCATTATGTTACTGGCATGAGTTTTTGGATTTGTTTTTTTTCTTTAAAATGGTGAACAATCTGGTAATAATAGAACCTTCTGTAGTACCAAAAACCCAAAGCTCCAGACCGACCACATCATCTATAAACACGGACATACCTAAGTTTGTCATTCCCAGGAGCAAAACAACGATGCATCAACGCTCGTTTCTAATTCGAACAACCAGGGTGTGGAACAGCCTAGCTGACGAACTGAAACTTAACATGATAAATTTGAACTCATTTAAATCTACTATTCTAAGTTATTACTTCCGTGCTTTGGAAATTTCCTACGATCCTGAAAATCCAAGAACATTCAAAACTATATGTATCAAGTGTAATACCGCTCGAACTCTGGTTCAGCCTCTTAAGTGCTGCTATTAGTTATAGTTTTATTTAGATAGTTTTTTATGTTTGTATGTCCTAATTCGGGCCCGCAGTAATTGGCTCACACTGTTGCGGTCACCCTGCTTATAGTCATGTATGTTATTCTTGTTCTTGTTATAGTTTTTTGTATTGTAATATGGCGAAACTAATAAATAAATAAATAAATATACAACAAGCTTGAAGCAATTTTGTTTGAAGAAATGAGAAGAATTGGTTTACTACGGGAAATCGGGAAATATACGGCAAGTTTGCTTTGAATATTTTAAAAATGTTTACGAATTTTGTTGCTTTAACTTTTTATGTAATAAAAAACATGAACTATAGAAGCTCTACTAAGTTTCATAAATTACTGTTTAATTTGAGAAAAAATCTTAAAATGTAAAGGCGAACAAATTGATTTGAAGACTGAACTGAAATTACCTAACAATTTTATTTTATTTGTATTAATTAAACTTATCATGTTTTGTTAAGTAAAAACAGTTTATCGGCAAAATGTAGGTTTACTTGAATGAACATTTCAAAACATTTTACGAAGCGTTTCAAGTTAAATTTTACATTAAATCAAAGCTCACAAAATGCAAAATAATATACCTACAGTATGTATTTCGGAAATTTATTGTTGTATAGTTAAAAGTATGAATCTTTCAACTATTTTGCAGTTTTGTACAAAATATATGAAAATAAAAATTTAAGAATATCGTGTTGTCATGGCAACACTTGAGCGCGAGCCTGCATTCAGTGCTGGTCATTTCTGAATACTTCATGTTTAATGTATGACAATATTGGCGAGGGGTTACTGCATGCATGTATTTCTAGTCTAATATGTTTTTTTAATTACTGTATATTAATGTTTACTACATGTATTAATACTACAGTGGTTACTGTCTAGGACCTGTTTTGACTCATTTTGTTTCGTGTTTTCCTACAAGGTAAGACAATCCCTATCGTGAAGCAAGAAGTTTCCATTGAACATTCATACAACAAAATGCAACCTGAAGAGGTATGGTACTGCTCAGAAATAATCTAACGGAAAACATGTTTAGAATGCCGCTCAGAACGTTAGCGAATGTGTTACATTTGCGTTCCTAGCGCATTCCAATTTGCAGTTTATTGACTTTATTCACGTTCCGCTCTGACCGGCGCAATTACTGATGCGCGTTCATGATTCAGTCTGAATAAAAGCGGGAATTTCATTTTGCTAATGTCTTTAAATTGTTGCAAAATATATAAATTTATGTGCATAAATTAGCGTTTTAGGTATGTTTCATGGTACAAATTTTTGCTTGCTGTTTTGACTGTGAAATGTTTTTTTTTTAGTTCATTTGCATTATTATGTATAGTATTTGACAATTTCTATATTGACCATTTCTATAGGACTTACTCTGTGCGGTATGTGGTGGAGTGCAATGGATAGCTGTAAAACCAGTGAAATACCAGTGGGTGTTTGTACCTTTGTGTATTCAAAGGTAACTCCTGCACAACCAGAGCTGAAATGTTACAGCTGTTCATCATACCACTGCAGTCATGTCTCCAGTATTGCAAGGGCTATAGATGATGTTCAAGAGGATGACAACTCGGCGCTGGCTCTTTTTAAATTTTCCCTGGAGATTTCGCCAGAAATGCACAACTAGTTTGAAATGGCTACCCGTAGTGAAGAAAAGGTTCAGTTATTTCTAACGGGTATACATGCATGTAGTTAAATTTTCTAACAAAAACTTTATTGGCAATATATTTGACCTGCCAAACATGGTTCGTGTTCAAAGTTATAAGTGTCTACCAGGCCGTTATTTCGAACCATAGAAACAACCCTAAACCAGAAATTAATTGGTTTTTGGCAACGAAAATGATGCAAATGATTTCTGTGCTTTTCCTGAAAAGAATGGATCAAAATTATTTGTACCACCCAACAGTGGCTGTTGTCCTTGTGGCATGGAATGGGATGGACGTCCAGTTCAAGATGACTGGTTGGATGTTGAAGATTGTTCTGTTGTGTACCTTTATTCAATTCACCAAGTAAATGGTAAGCAAACATATGGGATACCTTTAATCATATATTACATGTTCATTCTTGAGAGAGAATGCACCAACATTTCGATACAGGTAAGATGACGAAAAGAACATGAACTACAGTACTTTGCATGTGTTTTACTTGATAAAAGATGCTAATAACCTAGTTAAAGTAAAGAATGAAGGAAAAAGAAACAAAATTAGACAACTTGTTGATGTACTATTCTGTAAAAATCGATTTAGTGTATTAATTCCGGTTAAGGAGGTAAAAAAGTTTTAATAATCGTTAATAAATTGTTTTCTTTTAGTGTATTATAGGCCTTGTTTATCATGTGACAATAAGAAGTGCTACGATGGCATTGAAAACAGGGTTGTGTGGTTTGGCTCTTTTTGCATTTCCCATGCTGTTTTGAAGGATTATATATTCGACTTTTCATAACATCCAGGTGAAAGAACATGTTAATTTGTGCTTTCTAAATTTATTTGCCTCTCTTTTTCTTGTTCTATCCATAAGATATATGTTGGTAATGTTGGTAATTTTACTTTCTTTTAAGTTTACCTATGTACAAATATTATGTGGCATTCGTACAACAGCAAGTGTCTCTGGGAATTTTGCATTCAGGAATGAGATTACTTACACAAAGTTCCATCTCTCAGTTATTGCAATAATACGGTATGTGAAAATTATGCAGTATTGTGACATATATGTACATTTAACTTTCAAGCTGGGGGATAATTTTAATAACCAAACAGGTTAGAAAAAAATTGTGCTACATGCATGTGCTATCAATCTCGTATATTTTCATAGAACTGCTATTTTTATAATCTAGACCGGGCCGACGGTACGTTTACAAGAATGGGACTCTAGATCTTGTTATAAATGCAATAAATTCCAGTAGAAAAATGCTATTGTCCAATCAACTATATAGGCGCATAGTATAATGGAATTGAGTGAAAATAGTAAATAACTACATTCTCCAGCCGGCAGAGAAGACAATTTTTTATACATTTCTCATTCAGTTTTCGTCCAAATTGCAACAAAATGTTATCGTTTTATCCTTGGCCTATTATTAAATTCGCCATACAAACTTTCAAAAAACAGACAAACACACAAACAAATGGAGGTATAATAAGAATACCGGGGAAATAACAAAGAGAAATGTAGTGACTTTAAGTATGAGGGGAAGTGACCAAGGTGTTTATCCTGCCAGTCATCATAGGTGCCTTCAGAACGATGACCAAGAATGTACAAGATAACCTGGACAATCGGTTTGTTAGGAACATCATGAATCCCGAGTAAGATCTTCGACTCGTAACCTGATATTGATATGCTGCGGGAGATGTAGATGTCATGTGTATTTCATTTATCTATTCTAGGTATTTGCTATGGATTCGAGATAATGTGAGATCACGAATCACCAAATATTCCCTTTACAATTCTAAGAACACGCTTTCCCAAAGGTATAGTGATATTCGTTAAATAATATGACATTACATTTTGTCTTTAATTCTATAAAAGGTTTAACTTTGTAACTTCAGCTTTTGTTTTCAACTTAATGAACTCATTGACATTAGAAAAAATAGTATCTCTGCTGTGTGTTTGTGGCAACTCTTTTTTATCTATTTAGCACCACAGTTGGTTATTTATGATAACTTGTGCAGACTGCACAAGTACTGCTTGAACCGCGATCCGGCGTTTTTCAAGAACACAAAGTTTGTGGTTGATAAATTCCATCGGAAAAATCATTCTGCTATGTGGGCATTTTGTATTTCTTTAAAGCGTATTTATATAACATTTCTATAGTTTCGATTGGCCATACAGTTTTTCTCACTAGTGATAAATGATCGTATCGACATTTTGATAACCTTACGTTTTTTTCTCACTAGTGAGAAATTATTGTATTTGCATTTTTATTGACCTCAAATGATATTTTAGTTTTTTTTTATAAATTGCATTTATAATTATGCAACGTAAAACATCACATGAAAAAGAAGAACCATGTATTATTCTGTATTTATGCCACATAACTCGATTGTAGCAAACACGAAAGCCTATAACAGAGTAGAATTGTTCCGGACAAAGTTTCGATGAATCGTCCTACTAACTCTCCATGACGAAGGGTCTTTGCTCAAAATGTCGAGAATGATGGTAAAAATGAAGAATAAAAGGGATAGCGATAGCCAACGACTGTGGGCTCAGTGCTTATAAAAAATTGTATGTACTCAGTAAAGTAATTTTTATGCACAAAATTTTTAAATCTGTTTAAATGGTATACAATACTTTATTAATTTTACTGTATAATTATATTGATTTCATTTTAGGATGCTGTGAGGGACATAACATGAAATTGTACCCGACTCGTCCATAATAGCCAAGCTGCCGAACAATGTAACTCTGCAATAAACCCCTTGCATCTATGGTCTCCTATATGCAATATCAAAACTTTCTTCTTTTTTCAAAGCTCTATATCTGGTATAGAAATATGCTGTACATAGTCAAGTTAAACCCAGAGAGAGACATACCCTACAAAGACTATTTTCTTGCTATCAACGGCCAAAGTTAATAAATAAATCAATGATGTTTTTATACTAGCTCATGTCTATACAGACTATACTTGAAGAAATGTGATACTCAACGGTGCATGCGGGTGTACCGAGCTCCCTAAAATCTTTTTAAAATCTTACAGATTTTGCATTTTCCCATTAGAGTTCTAACAATAAAATTACAAAACAGTGTGTAAATTTCGGTGGCGCGATTGTCAGAGCACACACCTCTGCTATTGTGGGTTCGATTATCATTGGGGTTGACTTATAATAGTTACTGTACGTGAACAGAGTTAGTCAATGCTCTGCCGAAAGTCGTGGGTTTTCTCCGGGCACTCTGGATTTTTTCTTCCCTTGATATATAATGATTAATGGCACTCAAACTTACATGGAAAGAATCTATACACTGGCATTACTGTATTTGTATTTTTAAAACATTGCCGAAAACTGTTAGCAACTAGGAGTTTAATTTTACGTTCACGATCTTCAGACGACGAGATAACTTTTCAATGATGACCACACACTTTAGTAACTTATCAGCTTAGTATATATAGCCTGCATAGCAGGCGGTTTTAAGGGTTGGGGTTGAGGCACGGGCAGCGAAAATTAGGGAGGCGAGGTGCGGGAGGGGAAAAATGCAGGCGAGAAAAACTGCCTCTGCGGCGAGAAAAACTGCCTCTGTGGCGAGAAAAACTGCCTCTGCGGCAAGAAAAACTGCCTGCCGCAAAACCAGGTGTAAATGAATGAATGCCCCCAACAAAAATTCGGTAATTCACGTGTCTGTTTTATGTCGCAAGTGCTAAAAATAATTTTGAAAATGGTGTCTGGTGTCTATAAAACGTCAAAACAAACACATGTGCGCTGGTTGTAAATATATTTATAAATGCAAACACCAACAAAAAAGGTTAAAAGAGGCAAAAAATCAGCCAGTGAAAGTGCTAATGATTACTGTAGGTTATGCAACTGTGCTCTGAAAATAAGATTTGGTAATTTCGATAGTACATCATACGTTTCTTTCAAAAACATATTCAAGTGTTCAAAGACCTCGAATATCACCCAAACGTTACAGGAGTTGTGCAGTGACCTGGGATTTCTAGTTGAAAAATCGTCAGTTAGTTCTGACCACGTTTGCAAAGCGTGTGAACAGAAAGTACGAAACGCCCATGAACTTTTCCACTTTATTAAAACAGCATTTGTAAATGGAAAGCCGTCACAAGATGAAGTAGACAAGACGGCGAAATCAACAACTCATTGGAGAGCACTTGCAGGTTTAAACAATGGTTACCAACTATTGTTTGCTCTCCAGATCGTAGCCCACAAACTAAGAAAATTGTAAAAACTACGGAACGCTATAAAACTTGTACCAGATCGAAGAAAAGCTTAGTATTTGCGAAGAGTGATACTAATGAAACATCGTCAGTAAGCAGTGACAATAAATATTCTCGTGACGAATTTCTTTCAAGACTAAACATGACGAACTTTAGATCAAAATACCACACAAGTAAAGGTTGTGATTGCTAATCCCAATAAGACAGTGAGTACCCATAGCAACTTTGGAGAAGAAACTAAATCTTTGATTTTGAATATAGTGAGAAAAAACTGGCTCGCTGCTGCTAACATTTTTAAGCATCATGAAATAAGAAGAGAATTAATTGGGCCTTTACGAAAAACAGTAAGAGACGAATTTCATTCATATTGTGGTAACAGTTCAGAGTCTGTATTGCAAGTAAAATCACCAGTTGACGTAGCCTCATTTTCTAATAAAGTGTTGGTTCGTGAAGTTCAATTAGCATGTCCGTTTTGGCATGCGTGCCTGGACGGAGCATGTAAGGCTACTCAAAGTAGAGAAAGAAATACAAAAATAACTAATTCAATGGCTCTGATTTCTGCGACTGCTGCAAGATGTCAAAATAAAAAAATGTCCGCACTTGCATATAGAATATCCTCGATTATATTTCACAGTGGAGTTAAACACCAAGACATAGTACGTTTGCAAAAACTGTGTCTGTGTATGTCTCCAAATTCGATTATCGAATTCCAAAAACAGATGGTTGAAAATAGCGAGGGAAAGGTCCAGTTTTGGAAAAAGGAAATAGAAAACAACATAATGGCCAAACAGTTACTTGTTGAAGTTAAAGAGAAGCAAGTCGGAATAAAGGGAGAATGTGATATGCAACTCGATTCGGTTATTGATTTTTCCAGTGAGGTGATAAAGGGTTATGAAAACTACGACAAATCCTCGTTTGAAACTTGCACTAACCTCATGGAATCTTTAAATGGGCAGGGAATCTACAAATGGCCAGGGAATCTACACTGATGACGATCTGGAAATGGCATTATCTAAGCTTGATAGTTTCAAACGTCCTCATTACAAGTAAGTTCAGTAGAATAAATAAGAAATACAACCGTTTTATAGCATACTAGTGGCATTCTCGTGTGAGACGCACTTTTATGACAATATCAGTTACACAGGTAAAAACGCACAAGTTGTAACAAGTCTGCAAACAGGTTGTTGCAAGTCTGTTCACAAGCTGTTAACAAGTTGTCTTCGCACTGCTTGTTCCCAGTTTGTTGTAACAAGTTTGTAACAAGCTGTTAACAACTTGTAACAAGCTTGATGGCATTATCAGCCTTGTTACAACTTTATTCTAACAAGTTTGTTACAGCCATGATATAACAAGGATGTTACAAGGTTGTCAACACAAGGTTGTAACAATCTTGTTATATCAAGCATGTAACAGACTTGTCAGAACAACCTTGCAACAAGTCTGATAATTTCAACAAGGTTGTTACAAGTTGTCAACAAGTTGTTCCAAACCTGTTGACAACTTGCGACAAGCAGTGCTAATACATCTTGTTGACGGCTTGTTGGCAGACTTGTTACAAGATGTGAGATTTTTACGTATGTCAGTGGCGTATCATTTTAAATCAAATTATATCTAACACAAATTCCTCGTTTGGTGTTGATTTAAAAAAAAATTCACCATGATACATATTTTTGACATTTTTAGCATATGCCGTAAATCTGAATTTAAGAAAAATGGCAGGTTTTCTTGCATATATATCAATGTAAAATACTTTGGAACCTATAAATTGTATAAAAGTTCTAGGAATTACATGCTTTGTGGTCACAATTTGACAAGTGCATGTATTATCTGCAGGAACTTACCATCCTCCAAACATCCATATGAAACATCAGTCTACAGAAATTATTACTTGAATAGTACAGATTTAATGTTTGTATGAAATGGGATGATAAAACTATCCTATTAATTTGAAAATGTTTCATTTGCTTTACAGGGTGGTTGCTGATAATATAGATTATAACATCAATGCACATGTTCAAAGTGAGAAACATACAAACAAATCTATCCACTGGATCCAACAGTATGTGGTGGTAAACAAAGTGATTGAGTCATCAATGTCTACAAATATTCCAAAGAAGCCTCTGAAAGATGTACAGTTAGTTGACCTGCTGCCTAATAAAGCTGTGCATGAGAGATTAATACAAAGATGGGCAGTACTTTTATCAGCAGAGTTGTTTGCAAGTATATCCCTAAACTTCAGTACCTGCAAGCCATTGTAATTTATCACATCGCTCATACGTATTCCAAGGAAATGGCAACCAAGTCAGAAACTGTAAGTATATGGCATAAATTGTTGGTATTCAGATTCGAAATATGCTTATAAATAACCCCATGCAGTGTTAGCTCAACATTAGCTCCATTTTAATTTAAGAAACCAGTTGACTCGATAAGCATATGAATATATTAATTTCTTATTCTTATCAAGTCAACTGGTTTCCTAAATTAAAATGATCATGTATAATAATATGTAAATCCTGTTTTCAACTAAGGGGAATGTGAAGTGAAGCAAATCAAAGTAAACAGTCTGATCGACTTGCAATCATGCACTCCTATTCTTCATGCACTCCTATTTATATGAGAAAACATGTTTAATAATTGCACAGTTTTAGTCACTATGCTGTGTTATCACTATTCTGTTTATCATCCCATGCAGTGCTGTCTTGGCCTTCAATTCCACAACTCGAATGTTGCTAGTGATATGGCCCAATTTTTGATCTCCAATCAACAAAGGTATGTACCTTCCTGCCACAACACAGTTGATAAAGTCACTATGCATAGAGTCCCATTACATGGTGACCAGTTGTTTGAAGAAAGAGCAAGAAATACCCAGTGGACATATCAAGATGGCAATAATCCAAGTGACAGATTGGAAGGATTCAGAACTGAGTTTGCTGATTGGCATGCCAAAATGAATCTATACATGGTTAGTGATTACTTTAATTAATATCAAACCATCAAACTTAAACTTGAAAACATGTTATCAACGAGTTTCCCGTCCCTAATATGAATTCGGCTATTGAAGCACATATATGTGCTTCCTTTATGGAAATGTCTGGAATGAAAAATCTAGAAGGTACTTAAATATAGTCTGTATAGCAGGCGTTTAGTGCGGGTGGTAGCTTGCAGTTTTCAAGCCCAACCCTTAAAACTGCCGGCTACGCAGGCTATGTGGGTGGGAGAAGAAAGGGTGTCACCTTTTGTCTTCGTTCTGAAACAAATGTATCGATATTGTAATTGTTTTATTTGCATGGTTTGCAAGGTGTTATTTTGTTATTCAGTTTAGTTATGAAAAACTACAGTTACTGAAATGCATGGCTTGGAGACTGGCCGAAACCACAATGCATCTCATTTTAATATTCATGTTTGTGTAAGTTTATATGCAAAAATATGGGTCCTATCTCATCATGTGTGTATCATGTTTTTCTGAAATCATCCAATAGTAATGTGTAGATTGACCAATTGTTTCAGTCACAGATTAATAGCTGAGTTCTAAAATAATAAGCTATTGGTTGTTAAGTAAGCCTCCGAACCATGTATATTTCATTAACTATGGGAAAACACAGAGTTCAACACCCTTTTTATATCTGTCTAACTCCAGATTATTTTACTCTGTGTAACATCGGACAATTTTATTTCTCAAGGGAAGAGTGCTGGCATTCATTAATAGTCTACTCAATAGGTTAATACCATGTTCCAATCGTATTTTTCATACAAACTATGGAGCTCATCCATGCATGTGTGATTTTTTAGACAAGCCCAATTATTCAGTACCAGAGAATGATGTTCCGGAAGAAACAAGAAGAAAATGGCTGTTAGAATTGTGTGTCAAGTATGTCCATGAGTACCTCATTAGCTTTGAAGTGGAACCTATAGTTAAACAACTACAAATTCTGGATGAAGCAAAGGGTGCAAAATTTGCCTGTAGATCTGAAGAATGCACTAAGAATTTTGTCCATCATTACATGCGTGTAAAGTAAGTATTTATGAACAATTTTAATAAAAAGGTTTTACCATTACAGTATACATGTTACAAAAGGTAAAAAATCTAATGACTATATAAACTACATTAAGTACTGTTACATTAAATACTGTTACATTAAGTACTGTTACATTAAATACTGCATTTTTCAATTCTATTAAAGACATGAAGTCACCCAGCATGGTTATTTTCATGAAAGATTTGAGGTAAATGGAAGAGATACCCTCGGATTTTACCATTGTCTAAGCTCATGCAGGTTGGTGTTTTCAACGACTGCCATAAGAAACAAGTAAGACGTTCATTTATGTCATTTGATTTTAACGGAAATTAAAGACATTAAACTGGTTAAATTGAACATGACTAAACTTTGTCTACACATTGCGATTCATCAATTTCTTGTCTGTTAATGATATAATTGATCAAGTATTGATAACAATTTGATGTCTTCATTTCATATAATGTATACCGCATGTCTATACTTTTCAACTATCGCGAATACGAATCTGAAATTAGCCAGTGTGGTAGACTCATGATAAGTCGCAGTGTGTAAACGTACTGTACAGAAATACTTTTTCACAACCATCCTCAGAGATACGAAAAACCAGTTTCATATTATTCTGATACTGCAATCGACCAACAAAAAATTTGTTGGCTCGAGTGGGATAAGACCCCATTGACTGGATAACTCAATGGGTAGAGCGGCGGTCTAGATACCCAAAGATGCAAGTTCAAATCCCGCTCGAGCCAATGAATTTTCCGTTGGTCTATTGCAGTGTCAGAATAGTATGAAACAGAAATACTTGTTCATCATATTTATCATGATATAAAAAATTCTGTCCTAGCCATGAATGCTTGAATCACCCAGAGACACCAAATGTTCAGGAACAAGAAGGTAGCCACACTGAAATAGAAACTAATTCTGCCAAGGAGGATTACTTGTTTAACTACCACAAGTCAAAACTTTCATTTGGCCTTATCTTGTTGGAATACAGTGATGCAATAAAAGCTGGCGATGGTGGTAGGTTGCATGACCTGTACAAAATTGCACTGCTTCTTCTTAAAGCAAATGGAAAAACCAAATATTCATATGCAATTTTAATGTACCCATTGCAAATTGAATGCATGCTGTCAGAAGAGGATGCACATAATCTTAAATGGAATCGCTTTTTTAACAAGCAAGGAAAAGTTGGAAGGAACATCCCTCTTGATCTGAGGATGGAGCAACTCAACAAAATTGTTAAAACCATGTGGCACTCACTTAGAGCTAATCTTGATGAGAGGTCTGCTGCACGGTTAGCAAGCACATTGGAACCTATGGAACAGATTTTAGAAAGCATAGACAAAGATTGCAATCTAACTTATGAGTGTGGATACCGCTCAGGGGGAGATCCAAAAAGAAGTGTAGAACTTATAACAAACGACTTAATGGAAATAAATGCCTTCAAGAAGCAACCAGGGAGATTGGGGCACCCATCTTACCATAAGATGTCTTAAAATCTTCTAAGGAATCTAGATTAGGGGCGGACCATTAGAAAATGGGGGAGGGGGGGGTGGCAATTTCAGAAAAAAAAATCGTGCAAGGTCAGTTCAGAGGGAAAAAAAATCTTGCAGAAACCCAGCGTGGGAAAAAAATATCTTGCAAGTTATTAGACCAACATATATTTAGGTAAAGTTATAAACCTCAGAGAATAGTAAATCAATGGAAATATATAAACGTAAAAAATTATACATAATGTAGACTGTAGTTATATTAAACATACACATCTCAGTCTAAAATATTCAGTTGTACTGTCTTAAAATAACCTGTATTTAAAATATAAAGTTGATTTTTTTGTTAGAATAAAGTCAAATTCTCTTATAGCATTGCCGCAGCCCTCCCAGCACACACAGTTATACAGACAGCCCTGAAAGAATGGCTAGAAACGGAAAAAATCAAAACGACATGCGGCCAATTGTTACCCAGTCTTACACCGCCGAATGCTGATGTGTACTGGAGCTTAACCACACAATTCAATCATTCAACAGGACATGTAATGTAAGTGCATGCGATATGCATCCGGTGTTATTAATAAGATATTAATATAAAACTATATGTGAGCTTTATATACTATTATGAACAGGTCCTAATATTACATGTTTTGTACTGTTAATAATATATATCTTTTACAGCCAGAAACCGCAAGCGTACTGCAACGGTAAAAGGCAGAACTCACGACGAGAATTTCCACGGGGTGCTCCCCCTTTTCTATTCATTTCCTTGGATCTCTTTTCCCGCAAAGGTATAATTCATAGCATGTCGCAGCTGCCTGGTGAACTTCAATTCATTCAACGGAGGTACAAAAGCCTTTTTTCATCTTGACTTATTATAAAATACCAACTATATCCGGCAGTTTTTCATGTATTTTTTATTAATATCTAGGTACATTCTTTGCGGACTAACATTTTGGAAGCCTAGTGGCCATTACCGTGGTGCATTTCAAGTAAACGGCACTTGGTTTTATTACGACGGGTTGTGGGAGCGAAACTATCTTGCCAGATGCCAAGGCCAGCCAGCCACTCCGGAAGGGTTTCTTCTATCACATTGTCTGTATTTATCAGTTTAATAAACGTCTATATCTCATATTGTGTGTATGTAATGTAATTATATATTCAGTAAACAATATATATAATGGTAATATAAATAGGGCTGTATAATATTAATAAATTATAGTTCACATTCCTTTAAAAAAAAATCGTGCAACACAAGCATGGCTGAAAAAAAAAATCTTGCACAACGTTGTTGCAAAAAAAAATATCCTGCCCGAAAAAATTGCCACCCCCCCTCCCCCATTTTCTAATGGTCCGCCCCTTATAGAGACCTGCACGATTGGATGAGAGAGCATCTTAAGCTATGGGAATCAGTTTATAAGTTGAACAACGAATCACAATAAGAGTAAATTAAAGTTGGTCATTACTATATAAAATTAATAAGTCTTAATTATGTGGTAAATTTAGTTGAAAAACAAATATATCACATGCTATTGAAATTTGGAAAAGCTGGTGAAAGACAATACAGTAAGATTTCACATGCCAAGTTCTGCTTCCAACCTTTAATAAACGTGGAATGTTAAAAATAGTGCCCTCATTCACAGGCTCTTTTTCATAAATGTGTATTAAAGCAATTAGCAAATATTGCAAACTTGCTGTGTTGACATTTTTCATACAGAACTTATTTGTCTGTATCCGGCTTAAGAATAAGAGTATTATTGTACATTTCTGGGGTATATAAATTCAACAAATGACATATAATTACAGCAAAGAATTTTGTTTAATTTCAAATGATCGGTTGAAACTACTGTACACTGTACTATTGAATAGATAAAGAATTTGTATGCTTCATTCACCAGTTAATTATTGTCAATATCTACACTCAATTTGACAATCAACCAAGAAGCAGTTGTAAAAATCCAGACTATCAACTGGATAGTGTTTTTTTTAAATGCACGAAAAGCTATGAAACCACGTATATGGACCTCACAATTAATGAACATAAGCTATTATTTACTCAAGTGTAATATGAACCACAGAAATCAATTGACAATTTAGAAAGCTTGCAAACAATCACTATCCAGTTGATAGCACTATCCAGCCTTCATACAACCATCCCCTCGACTATTAATCCTACATCCCTATAATAGATTATTATTTTAACTGTACACCCAAGAACATTAATGACTATTAAGGCACTGTACACAATGCAATCTTTCACTGCCCAATATACTAACCATAACTTGGCACCACAAATGAGTAAATATTGAAAAAAAGCAAATTTGCTACAATGGTTGCCAAAATTTTATGCAATTATTTGACCAATATGGTAGTAGGCATAATGGTCCATACAACATGTAACAGCACTTTGATGTTGAATGTACAGTATTTTAAGAAGTCTGAAAGCTATGTGTGTGTGTGTGTGTGTGTGTGTGTGTGTATATGTATATGTATATGTATATGTATATGTATATGTATATGTATTTACAGTTATTGTCAGTACACAATAATATGCCTGTATATATAGAAACTAAAATGGGAGATAACTGTTTTTACCTTAGTATGTTCAAAGCGACGATTTTGTTTTGCCCACCCATGCTACATAAGACGTTGAGATTGCCACTTGCAATCTCATAAACGATAAGCCACCAGTGTACCCTGGTAAAAAGTCAAATTCAAAAGTTGTACTCTTGATATGTAGCACGTAAGACATCATAAATTAAGTAGCATACTGTGCATAAATGTGTCATTCGAATACGGTGTAGTATTTTGATTATGAGAACAATTTCAATTAAAAATGAGCAATATTTATCCTTACATATTGCATATTGGCACGAGGATGTACTTAAGTTTGTGCATGTTTGGTGGTGTTTCACTCCAGCAATGTTGCATCCACAGAGATCAAGAGGTCGATTACTCCTAAATGTTGTAAATAAGAATCAGTTCATGCTTATAGTAATTTAGTTTGGTGAAGATGTTCTTGCAATTTTGCTTTTCGTTTGCATATAATATCACAGTGTCTTTCTGCACTACAAATCCTTTTCCAGTATATAATTAAAGTCAAAATTAAAGGTACACTTACAGAGCTCCCTTTATTAACAGTCTCTCTGCTGAAAGTAGCTTCTGAAAGCGAAGTTCGGTAGGTTCCCCCCTTCCTTTCTGCCGATTTGCAGTAATACCTTTATAATAAATATTATAGATATAATTATTACAAATTAATTGTTTAGGATGCTGACTTAAAGATTATACAGGTGTTTATGGAAAATTGGGTATGTTGAAGACATTCATTTATTTATTTATTCAATCACCTTAACAAGACATTAATAATGGTATCACATAACCAACGACGACTATTTAGTGTCTCTATATCTTTTCGATACACAAAGATGTCGACGTAACCAACTCTATTAAACCGAGAGATAAGTTTTCAAAAATGATGCGTTCCTAAATAAGCAGTACCACCTGCCGCGCAGCATGTTATATGCACATGGATGAACTTGAAAACATTGCGTGAACTTTTTTATGTTTTGATGAATTGTAAATATATGAAGCTTATGTATAGTTTTAATATACTTCGTACAATTTGAGAGCAAAATGCTGATACGATCATTTCTCACTTGTGACCAAAACCGTATAGTGAATAAAAATGCTTTCATGCTTCGTGAAATACAATTTTTATTTCATCCTAGCTACAGCACATAAACTCTATACATAATAAAGAATTTTATACCGGATGAACGAGCGAGTGGCACTCCTTCTGTAAGAATATCTTAATTAAGATAAAATAGTGAGATTGAAGTAATCCTTGCATGATGCCTCTCGTTCTCTCCATTCCACGTCCTCCTAAAAACAGAAATGCCGTGTTTTATGTTTATACACACATCACAAGGCACTGAATATTAACTGTTACTGATGTATATACTATGTACGATAGACGATTTCCATGCAGCTATTTCAATTAAGGTTGTAAGCAACAATAATCAAATGTACTATACAATATGTTATAAAATATCAGTCTTGTGAGATTACAAGATGATATACTGTATAGTAAAATTAGTATCATATTAGCTATTTAAATTAAGCTATTTCCATTAAGCTATTTTAATCAATGTTGCATGTCCCATGAGGCTATACCAAAGCGTTAAACACTTAAACATATTACAAACTATGTTTATTCCCATATTTATTTCGTGCTCATATTGTAGATTTGACTATTGTTGCTGACAATCTTCATTGAAATAGCTATTTATCATTCATACGCACCTGTAGCTTTGCTCTCTTTTTGCATGGTGACGTGTTGGTCGTTTCTCCATTTTGGTCTCCAACAAAACGTAGACTGAGTTGTCCTTAATCGTTTGGCCAACCATATGGACAACACTACCAATTCCCTCCATCACCTGACAGATACAAGGCGAATAGATTTGAAACGCCTTGTGCCTCAGACGCCAAACCTCCAAAGAAGCACAAAGTGCTCCTGCAACACACATAAAGTGTATCTGTCAGGTAAAAGTCTAGAGAATGAAAAAGTATAAAACTGGAAACGCATTGTTTCAGGATTTAATCTCACCAAAAAAAATCTACTGTGAAAGTGACTTGTCAGGAAAGTCTTTAGCGGGGGACGCTCGTGTAGGTAGCGACGTGAGAATAGCTAGTTCGGCTACCTGAAAAATAGTGAACAAATAGCCTTTGCTCAAAGCATCAAAGAAATTGTTTTCTTATTTTTAAGGTAGTTGGATAACCCACACTTCGCAACTACTCTTCACAAGAGTCACTTTCAAACATACAGTTTCTTACATATTCCTCTACGAAGAGCATCATTACCTTCAGTGTTGAAGTTTTTCAGTTCTTTGATAATATCTTCCCCTGATACTGTTGTGTTTGTCTTGAGTGCTGTAATAATCCATTGGATTAAATTAATTATACAAGGCTAATGCAATAAGTGGTTTGTGAGTGAGATCATATGATATATAAAATATTTCTAACCTCAGACGCCAAATGACACAGGTGTGCAATACCGTAAAGAAATGCATCTAGTGCCAATCTATCTGGATCGGTGCTGAGTGCTTCAAATAAATTTCCTTCTCGACTCACCACATAATCGAGTGGTAATCCCATATAATGAGTTAACAAAAATTTATCAGTAATTGGATGTATTATAAATATCTATTTCCCATATCTTGTTGGTATAATACATTTAAATAGGAGTGTAAATTATATACCTTAATGCGTGAGTTGCAGGTTGTTCATGTCTTTTGACCGATTGCAACAACTGGTAAGCGATTTTGATAAACTTGTCCCAGCATTTTTGTTCACTAATTGTACTAATGATGCCACCAATTTCATTCTATAAACAAGAAGATTTTTATAGACATCTAAGATAAATTAATGCATGTGTTACCTGTTAGGCAGTTTGAACGTTTTTATCGAGTGCCTGTTCACAATGTCTTAGTGACTTAGTTAAAATAACATATTGTTTTCATCACCTTTTCATACATGTCCACAAACAATTAAATACCCGTCAATTTCTGAAATCAGTGAAATACAAACTATTGAAAGATTCAGGATCAATAATTCCTAAAACAATATCTGTTTAAAGAAAGTAAACGCTTGTATTCCTATTTCTTATTTATTGCACCTCCTTGTTTTCTTTTCCTTGTTCCACACCACTGTCTGTTGTATCGCCTTGTTCTTCATTCTCTCCATCTTCTTTGTCTACCGTATCTTTTTCTCGTTCGCTCTCATTGCTTGTTTCTGCATTCTCAACATCTTCTTTGTCCATCGTTTCTTCTTTATTATCTTTTTCTCCTTTGCTCTCGCTGCTTGTTCTGGTTTCTTCAACCATTGTTGCGCTGTATCATCCTCGTACCCAGGGTCTTTTTGGGAAAGACCCTGGTATCAGCTGGTCACATGACTCTACAAAAATTGATTGCCCAAGGGGGAGTGGCAAACTATCAAATTACATGCTTCCACAGAAAAGGTTAAATTTCAAATACCAGGAGTGGGATTTTACGATATATAGTTCGAAGCGCCCGCTAACTTCTATTTTATACCTCTGTTTGCTTTTAAATTACAAAAACACTGTAGCATTTTATCAACAGTCAAGTCAAGAAACGAATTCAAGGAGGAACTTTTTTGCGAGATTATTACAGATCAATTCCTCTACCAAAAAGCTGTCGGTCCGACACACCTGCATGGTAATAAATTGGACTGTGTATTCTCGAATTCTCCGAAGCTCATCACGAACGTGAACTGCACAAATCCAACTGATCTATTTCCAACTGATCATTACCTTATCGAGTTCGATATCGAAGTTTGTTTTCAAAAAGCAAAATCGATAAGACGATAATGCAAACTTCGACGGTGCTCGTGAGCATCTAATGAATGTCCCTCTCGATTCTGGGATATCCAATAATTCAGATATAGACGAATGTTGGAAAGCATGGAAAGATCTATTTATCACAGCGATAGATAAATTTGTACCTAAAAAGACAGTCGTTGACACCAACACACCACCTTGGATAGACCGGGATGTTAAACACATGATTAAGAAGAAATATACAGCTCTACGACAATATCGTCAGAAACGAACGGAAGGACGAAAACGCAAACTCTGTCAGTTGACACAGGAAACTAAGGACTTGATTAAACAAAAACGCCATCAATACATAGAAAAAGTTCAAGATTCCCTCGCAAAATCACCTAAGTTATTCTGGTCCTACCACAAACATATCCTCCGCAATAGAAACTCCCCACCTGCTAACACGTACAACAACTCAACTGCAACAACACCACACAAAAAAGCAGAACTTTTCAACGCATTCTTCGCCTCTGTTTTTCTTCCGAAGTCATCTTCCCAAGATGCAAACCTGAACATGACACCGAAAACTGACGAAATAATATCTGATATTCAGATCTCGCAGAATGAAGTCGAGCAGTACCTTAACCATTTGGACACAACAAAGGCTTATGGCCCAGACGGAATACCACCACGTCTACTGAAAGAATTTTCAAGAGAAATCTCGACAAGCCTCTGCAGTTTGTTCAACATGTCCTTAACAACAGGCCGCCTACCTATGGAATGGAAACATGCGAACGTTATACCCATCCACAAAAAAGACTGTGTCGAACCCGTGACCAACTACCGTCCCATTTCCCTTCTGCCAATAATTTCCAAAGTTCTCGAAAGATGCGTTTTCAATAACATTTACCCCTTTGTTCGTGTACTGATCAATAATGTCCAACATGGCTTCTTAAGAAATCGTTCATGTATAACCCAGCTTGTAGGTATACTCCATGACATTGGTAAAAATCTGGATCGAAACAAACAAATCGATGTGCTATACCTAGATTTCTCGAAAGCGTTCGACTCTGTAGATCATGACATCCTACTTCACAAACTACAAATGCATGGCATAAACGGAACGCTTTTACGATGGTTCGAAAACTACTTGAACGATAGATGGCAGCGAGTTGTCATTGATGGTGCAGCCTCTGCATGGTCTCCAGTAACATCAGGTGTACCGCAAGGCAGCATTCTGGGACCGTTGCTCTTTGTCATATTCATAAATGATCTTCCCGATAACGTTTCACCCCGTACGAACTCAGCACTGTATGCAGATGATTCAAAGTTATACAGAGAAATAAAATCGGTAGAAGATTGCCAGTTCCTGCAAGACGACCTTGCCAAACTGGAAAAGTGGAGCACTGATTCAAAAATGCGATTTAACACTGAAAAGTGCAAAGTGCTGACAATATCAAGAAAGCAACACCCAACGCGATTTCCATATCGCATATATGGTAATGAATTATCTCCTTGTCAAGTCGAGAAAGATCTTGGTATGCTCGTGACCAGCAATTTGAAATGGGGCCCACACATACTCAACATGGTGGCGAAGGCAAATAAAATGCTTGGTATCCTCAAACGCTCATGCTTTGACATTAACCACACCCAGGTCAGACGGACCTTATATCTAACGCTAGTTAAATCTCAACTTGTTTATGGAAGCGAGGTATGGTGCCCTCCTAACAACAGCCACTTATCAAAGAAAATCGAAGGAGTTCAAAGAAGAGCAACACTGTGGATACTAAAGAAGAAACGCGGAGAACTAAGTTACAAACAGCGCTTAATGCAACTTAATTTAATCCCGCTTGTATATGACAGAGAACAGAAGGACTTGATATTTTTCTATAAATGCATGTACGGTCTCACAGATTTTGACATATCGCAGTATGTTGAAGTTACAACGGGAAGGACACGCGCGGCCACTTCTGGTCTTCTGAGAACACAAGCATGCAAAACAAGTACATTTCAAAGTTTGTATTGTGTTAGAATTGTTAAACTGTGGAACTATGTTTGTACGTCTGCTCCTTCGTATTGTTATGTCACTGTCTCCTCTTTTAAGTCATACTTGCGCAAGACTTACATCCACCTCACTAGTACTTCCTACACTCCAGACTTACCTAGTTCACACTCACTTATCACGACTCAATAAAAAAATCTAACATTTCTCTCTTTGTCTTTTCATTCTTTCTGCCTTTTTGTTCTCTTAGTCTTTTCATTTAATCTTCCTTGTCTTTGTTTCCTGTCTTTGTTTGTTGTCTAGTGGTGAGCACCTTGCATGGGACATAGTCTCGTTTGTGTTTTGCCACTTTTGGCACTTTCCTCGTCTTCTTGTACAATGTAATTGTCCGTTTAAGTTATGTAAATATTCAGTTTTTTATGTGCCAAATTAAAGTTATTAAATTAAAATTAAATTAAATAAAATGTAGGCCTATACTTTAAACTTTAAAGTTGGGTATTCCCTTTAAACATATTTTCATATCAAACTGGTCAGCCCTCAACGTTTGTACATTTTCACTTTTATCTGTTCCGAAAATATGACATTAGATTTCTTGTTTGAAAACGTCGATAAACTTTGTGCAGATTTACTAATAGTACGCGTCTCATTTTATAGTGAAGGTTGATAAAATTTTGAATTGTAATTAACTTTTTGTCACAATTAAATCACAATGTAAACATGTGGACACTGCCGAACAGAGACTAAATGCTCACTTTAAAACTGTCGATGGTTTATCTTTCAAAATACTTTTAATTAAATAGTTCGTCATATTTTTTTAGAAAGCCTGTAGATCGGTAGGGTAGGAGGTTGGCAGGTAGTAAAGTACAACAATTTTCAGCCTCAGGGCGTATCATCAGGTGGTACGGCTTTAGGCTGATAAATTTTTGGCCTCCATGCACTAAGTAATGGGGTAACAGCAATATTTATAACAGTATTTTTCTGATAACAGTACACACTTTATAATATGAACATAGTCATAGATAATTCCATAAACCACGGGATAAACAATGGCATAAACCACAGCATAAACACTGATATCACACTCAGTCTGATATGCATATGCAGTCATATATAGTCATATGTACCGACCACAGATATATTAACACTTACATAGTCTGGAGCTTGATTCAGTATTATATTTCACAAAGTACTTCATTACAGTAAAGTAATCTCATTACAGTAAAGCCAATGTCACAATTAAAGCTATTTATCAAATTTATCATGAGGATTGCATTCTCTAAATGTCCTAATATTCGTATTTGTAACATACATGCACAGACGAGTCTTTCACTTATCTTTGAGTAGGCTATTGTCGGATTATTTTACCATAGATTTGATAACAGGGAGGTACATACTTCGACATATTTCTTGAGCATCAAGCTCTGAGGATGGTTCTGAAGTTTCAGCAGTGAGCAGTCCGAGTAGCATTGTTTACAAAGCAACATAGTTTGCTATATTTCAGAAATCAAAAGATCTCTATATATTTCGTTACACATCTCAGTATTAAATAAATCCTTTAGGATAGACATCAACAGCTAAATAACAGCCACATCAATCGGTACTGGTGTAGAAATATATTTTCTTGTAACGTTTGCGACGTGTTGATTTCTTCGACGAGCTGTATCAGCATAATTTGTCTATTGAAATCTGATCTATCTTTGCTCACCGACATTCTGCGCACAATGAAATTTGATATTTACTGTTGTGTAACATTGATAGTCTTCATGACAAATAAAATATACAATTTTGTAAATATTTCCTGCATGATTTCTGGGTTATTTCTTCGCTCACTCCTTGCTCAATGACAAAACGTACTTAGGTACCCACCCTAATTGAAATTGTTTGTTATCTCCCAGATTCTGGGAGACACGTGACCAGCCAATAGCAGGGTCTTTCCCAGCTGGTGGAAAGTCCCTGTGACGGAGGTTGGCACTGTATTTCTAACAATAAAATATAATAAAAAAAATTCACTTTAAAACTCTCAATAAATACGTTGGACGTCTTTAAATGCTTACTCGTTTCCGGCCATGTTCTTGGTCTCCAATCTGCAAAGTATATAGTGAGATTTTACATGATAGCATGCACTAAGTATTACAGCTTTGTAGGTATGAGAACGTTTAAAATTATATTCCTTGAAACCATTAATCTGTGCAAATTCTAGTTTATATACTATTCCATTAAAATTAATATAAATTGTTTACGTCTTTAATTAAAATTTCCATATGATAGTACAATGGCCGTCAGCTCTGCCTTGTTAAGCACTTTCTTGAATGCGCTCCTGTATTTTCACTGCCATCTGAAATATATATTTGCAGCTGTATGTACCACTGAAATTACACAAAACTTTGGTAAAAGCTAAATACTAATATCAGTACAGAATACTGGAGGTGTATACTAATACCAAAGAATGCCAGATTTATCAACAATTTTGAAAAATCAGTTTTCAGAATAGTGAAATTGATTAATCATGCAGTGTGATTACTCTATAATTTAATAATATTGTGAGGGTTGTTTTACTTCAATATATAAGATGTGCGTGTGTGTTCTTCATGTATTTTCAACGAAAATGAAAGCATAAGCACCTGATTCATAATCACCAGATTTGATTTCCTCTCTTGCAGATGGCGAACAGAAAGGAATATCTGGTGGCCAAAATGATGGTTTTTCGGCCATTGTCCAAAAGTTTCTGACTTACGCCACACCCCACTTCATTTGTCCTTTAAATTGAAAAAGGCACAATCAATTAGCCTTTCTCATGCAGATGGCCATTTTTTGGGTACTTTTTTTACCAAGACTGCAAGCGTAAGACCGTGTAACACAATGACTTTTTATAATTTTTGGGTGTATATGATGGTAAATTTACTATGTATAATATTTTATATGTATAATATGTACTTCAATATGCTGTTTTTGGAAGTACCATGTGCCGAACCAATTCCTGGAGCTGCTGTCAGGTCCATGTTCCCCTTCTTATTCCATTCTTATTATGGGTCAACAAGGTCTGAATGAACCTCTTGGGCCTTAAATACATCATCAGTGCTCCCTATAGGGTAGCCAGCAGAGCTTTGGCCATATTTCTGGGGGGGAGTTTGAGGGCAGACCAGAGTGAAATAAAGCCAGCCAACATTCTATGCTTTTTTGAGTCGTCTGAGCGATGCAGAATTCCCATTGGCTGGAGAGCCGCTTTGATTGACAGGTTGAATATTAATCAATAATGGCAATATGGCTAACGCTCAAAGGGAGTGCGCTTGTTCAGCATTGTATTTCGAAAGCTTTAAACTCTTTAAGACAAAGGGGCTACAACGTTTTTTAAAGTGCAAACATCACAAATCAATTATCCAACTTTTTTGTAATCGCGACGTAATTGCAATTTTGCTTACAGGTTTTGGCAAATCTATGATTTACATTGTGTATGTATTGGCACAAGATGAGTGGTTAAAAATATGTGGAAATGAATGTGGCTGTTCTGTTCTTATTGTATCTCCTTTACGAAGCATAACAGAAGATCAAACAGCCTTTTTACTATCACTTAATTACATTGCAAAGGAATTGGCCAATTGCAGGCATAATAAAATCGCCACCACAGTTTATTTATTGTACAGCAGAAGAAGTCATACTATGGTTGCGACATCTTGCAGAAATTGCCGTATTCAAAGCCATCATATTGATATTTGTTTTTTTAGGGTTTTTTCCAGGGTTGCATGCACCTCGCAAATAGCTCATCCAGAAAGGACACAACAGTTCGGCTTCGTGGAGAAGGACGTTGTTTGAAAATGCAGCTATGTCATGCAGTGTTATTGCTTTCAACATAGATTTTAAGTTGAGTTGTTTCCTTCTCACTATTATATAGTTGTTCAATGTTTAACGCAAACAACACACAATCATTATTTAGGGATTCTATTCCTTCATCGTGAGATTCTTCGGAAATGCTTTCATAATTCAACTATTTTATAGCAGGAGCCGATGATTTCTTTTAGTCGGCGGGGGTTCGTTCAGGCGTTGTTACTGTGGTAGGCAAAACTCGTTTGTATCAGACAGGCGAGGTGGTTGGCAACGTTTTTGGCGTTACATTCATTGAAATTCATTAGCAAGGTTAGACCGAATGAACGTATAACATTAATTTGTATTTCTTATTTTCCGTCCACACAGTTTGCAAACACACGTAGAGAAATCTTTATGCATTAATATTGGAATTCCTATAGCAAGACACGTTTCAGCCAACGTGCATCTTTCTTTCATGCCTTTACGCATTGAGGGTTTAAAAAGATTTTCCGTGGAAACTTGTTTCATTTTTTTTATCGTTTCCATGTTGCAATTTAAATAAGCATTTACATACCCTGCAATGATTACTGAGGAGGTCATTTGCTTTCAGAGTAGGTCTCCCACGCTTTGGTTTTACGTGTTTCTTCAGAGTGTTTTTGGAAGACATGTTAATACAATAAATATAATTTAACATGTTAGATTTGTAAACAATGTCAATGCGAAATCACTTGATGAAATCGACAAGTTTCTCACACACTGTGATTGGTTCTCTTAAATAAACAACTTTGTGGGCGTAATAAAATAAAGCATAGAATGTTGGCTGGCCATATTTCACTCTGGTCCGCCCTCAAACTCCCCCCGGAAATACGGCCAAAGCTCTGCTGGCTACCTATAGGGCGAAATTAACGTACAGTCCTCGATCACTAAGGTGGCTCAATACAGTATTTTCAGAAATGAAATAAGAATGATTTATTTTGGTCCGATATTTTGGACAGTTATTACTGTTGGAAAACAAATGGGGGGTTTGAGTTTATAAAGTAACATTTGAAGAGTTTGAATTTTGTAACAAAAGTCATCTTACTGTCGTATTTCAACAGGGTGGATATTTCATCTTTAAAGTAACTTAACTCTTGAAAACATGTTCGGTGACTCCTATTTTTTTATTTCATAAAATGCTTTCTTATAAAATGTGATTATTTCTGACAAAATTTTTTTGAGTCAACAAATTTTCTTTACTGAAAATTGTGAAATAGATTTAAAATTGTATAAGAAAGCATTTTATGAAAGTTAAAAATGGGTTCACTGAACTCGTTTTCATGTTAATTTACTTCAAAGAGGAAATATCCACAATATTGAAACGTCATTGTTGTCATAGCAACGTTTGAGTTTTATATAAAGTAAAATTGGAAGAGTTTGAATTTTGTAACAGAAGTCACGTAACTATACGTGACTTCTGTTACAAAATTCAAACTCCTCCAATTTTACTTTATATAAAACTCAAACACAGTTTGTTTTCTAACACGTAATAACTGTCCAAAATATCGGACGCAAATCGTTAATTTTCCATTTCTAAAAATACTGTATTGAACCACCTTAAACATCCTAATAAAGGCCTGTTCACATGATACGATTTGTCGGATCCAATTCTGCTCCTCATGCATGTATTATAGTCACATACCTGCGACAAAATAGCGACACAAATAATTTGCACACAACTGTGTAATCTTTGACTTTGGTCGGTATAAGTGACTATACATTACATGTATAGTTGCGAAGGGAATGTTGTTCAACTACTTGAAAAATAAGAAAACGATTCGACGTTTCGAGCAAAGGCACTTTGTGAAGAAGTTTTTTTTATTATATAAACAATATTTTATTTTATTTAAATTCAAAATTTGGCAATTGTGCCAAAAGCCACTAAAGGCTTATCTGGGGCGCTCTTGACGAAGTGAAGAAGTTAGTGTGAAGAAGTTAGTGACAAAGGGCCTTTGCTCAAAACGTCGAATTGTTTTCTTATTTTTCAGGTAGTTGAACAACATTCCTTTTGCAACTACTTATCACATCGCTACCTACACTGGCACCTCCCTCACAAGATTATACATTACATGCATTAGGAGCAGAATCATATCATGTGAACGGGCCTTAAACGTTCCTTCTAATTATACATTCGAATAAAAATAATAAAATGATTTTGCTGAAGACCCAACATTTTCTTCAACATATTTGCAGAATAAATCATTGGCAGTTGTCAGAATTTCTTCTCGCAAGCCTGTTGTTGAAAACAACCACACGTTGGTATACTACAGGGTGTATAAAAAACCCGTCCCAAATGGGAAATTTCCTCAAACTCAGATATTCCGCAAAATTTGGGATATTGTGTGTAACCAAGGCAAATTAGGAGGAGTCTTTGGGTATGTGCCGGACAAAAAAAATATTTTCGAAAGTAAATTTATGCTACCAGGAGGTGCTTCTTATCGTCAAAGTTTGAAATGGCTTGCGCACAAAACTTTCAAGCTAAAATTGGGATATTATTCAACTGGTTCAAGTATGAACGGTGTTTAATAAACTGTCAAAGTTTCACAAAAAATGGTGCTTATTAAAAGGAACGCGAAACCCCTAAAGTTGCCACATTTTCCATTACGTGCAGTTGATTCAAGGCATAATTGATTTTAGCATGACCGATCTCATGCAAGGATGGGCACATAAATAAATTGAAGCAAACAATTGAACACATAAACAAAGAGATTTAATAAACAGTTGTTTTGATTCATTCAATTGTTTGCTTAAATTTATTCATGTGCCCATCCTTGCATGAGATCGGTCACGCTAAAATCAATCATGCCTTGAATCAACTGCGCGTAATGGAAAATGTGGCAACTTTAGGGGTTTTGCGTTCCTTTTAATAAGCACCATTTTTTGTGAAACGTTCACAGTTTATTGAACACCGTTCATACTTGTGACCAGTTGAATAATATTCCAATTTTAGCTTGAAAGTTTTGTGTGCAAGCCATTTCAAACTTGGACGATAAGAAGCACCCCCTCTGGTAGCATCAATTTACTTTCGAAAATAATGTTTTGTCCTGCACATACCCAAAGACTCGTAACTTGCCTTGGTTACAAAAAATATCCCAAATTTTGCGGAATATCTGAGTTTGAGGAAATTTCCCATTTGGGACGTTTTTTATACACCCTGTATAGAGTAAAGCGTTTCAAAATTATTCAGCTCAGAACCGCAAGTACTATTTACAACATGAGCGGCTGTGTTGTATCAGATATACAAACTCGAGCTGAAGGGGTGAGTTTGTATACCCAATACAACACGGACGCAAATGGCTTAAAAAACGACTCATCTTATGAGTTCATTGGCGAAGTAATTTTAAAAATAAATGTTGTCTAAGCCAAGAAAATCAAAGTTAAAGTTTATGTAAATCAACATGAATCTGTATCACATATATACAGATACGACACGCTTATGATTTTTCTTTGTGTTTTCTTCATGAGAATTAATAGAGTTTTTTAAAAATCAGTTACCAAATTGCTCGATGGTTACAGTTGTTGATTGGTTATTTAGGGTGGTGTTAATTTCATGTTGCAATAATATTTACATGAACATACAAGCATGTTGTCCCTATAATGCCCCTAAACAGGCAACACTTTCCCACTTTCTTTCTCCCATTGATGCGATGTGCAGGCCAAATTTCATATGAATACCTCAAAAACTGATGTAACCTATAAAACTGCAAAGAACCTATCTTGTCCAAGCCCTTGGATGCCATTTTATTGGTTGTCTTACTAATGTCTTACCTGTTTGATTATACAACTCTTTTTTTCTAGAGTAATCGTTGAATGCCTCTCTTTTGCTGTTCACTATCTTTTTCTAATTATACATAAACATTTTTTCAAATATAAAATGAAAGTGGTGTATTTTTAACGTATATGTTTATGCAAACTTGAGCAAGCAATTATAATCCATCACGCTATGCCTATGGCTATGCGTCTTCAGTTAGTTTAAAGTGAGTCGTCTTCAGGTCGTCATCCAATCAGATGCATGCGCATCTAGTAACTTGCCGAGCATGCGCACAAAAAAAGTACTATTTACAACATGAGCGGCCGTGTTGTATCGGATATACAAACTCGAGCCGAAGGCGAGAGTTTGTATATCTGATACAACACTGACCGTGAATGGCTTAAAAAACGACTCATCTTATGAGTTAATTGGTGAAGTAATTTTAAAAATAAATGTTGTCTTCGCCCATTTAGTGCTAAGAAATTGTAAGCAAATTGTAAACTTTCTGTGTCAGTACGCAGCTATCGGAACGATGCATGTGATTGGTTGACCGCAACATCGATTGTTTCTTATTATATATAATATAAAGTTGACGTAGTAAGGTTTAATAAATATAAAAATGTGGTCGACGAGGTCGATAGAGTCTGTGTAGTTGACAAGGTCGATAGAGTCGACATGGCCTATAAAGTCGCGCCGAGGTCGACAAGGTCGATAGAGTCGACGTGGTTGATAGAGTCAACATGGTCGATGTGGCCTATAGAGTTGCCGAGGTTGACAAGGTCGATAGTCGACGTGGCCTATAGAGTCGCGAGGTTAACAAGGTCAATAGAGTCAATGTGATGTGGTTGACAAAGTCGACATGGTCAATAGAGGTGACGTGGCCTATAGAGTCGCCAAGGTCGACGTGGTTGATAGAGTTGACATGTTATTTTATAAGTGTGTGTATGTATGCCGGAGTTAAATAGAAAATCCTAAAAACTCCTTCTGTATTGAAATATCATTTTAAGTGTTCTCTTATTAAATATCTTGAAAATCTGGAAGAGATATAGATTGCACCAGGCAACACGCAAACTACGATCAATCATGATTTCTGTCAGAAATGCAAATTAATCGCTCCTTTTTGACGTTTAATTATATCTTAAAATTTGGTGCCCAAATTACAGGAAATGATGTTTTCGGGGTTCTATTTTTCAAAACTTTCCTGGGGGAGCATGCCCCAGGACATCCTGAAAAGGTGCATGTCTCTGGTGGTTGGTTCACGCCTTCGGCGCTCATTCTTTGAACTTGGAATTTAGCCCCTTCACTATTAAATAGCTTCCGCAGCCTCTGTTTTCCCTTCTTCTATTATATAGTTTGAAACAAGCAGTAAACTCTTAGTTGTAAAAACAAACAATGATCTCCCTTCAAAGCCAAACAAATATATAGTCACCAGACGCCGAAAGTTGTGAAACATTTTGTTCGCTAGCTTGATATTGATCTTTGATTTTTGTAGCTTGAGAGAGACTGGGATCTAGGCTTCATTTTTGTCCCTATCAAATGACTTTAAAGGTTATCGCGTAAAACAATAGCGTTTCCAGTTCGTCTTCTGGATTGTAAATGGCCGCAGGCAGTTTTCCGCAAAAAACCGCCTGTCAACACTGATCTGCCTACAATAAGCTTGGTGTAGGAGACAAGAGCAAGAGAAGTCATAAGTAAGTTTTCCATGTTCATTGAGAAGTGTTTTTTTGACACCAAATGATATTTGTCAAATGTCAATGTATATCACAATCTCTTGTCCGCTTGATAGCAACTTCAGCCCTGGAATTTTGTATCCACATGACCACTTCAGTTCATCAGTTGTATTTGTTGCTGGTTATAAATAAATAATAAAAACGAGCGAAAATACTACAAATATACACAGCAGGGATATGAATGATTCTTTTTCAAGTAACGAAGAACAGGTAAGTTCTGATTTAAATATTATATACATGCAACAGTTCTCTTGCGTGTTGGCTTTTTTATAAATAGGACTTACAAAGTATCCTTTGTTCTCAACATTCTTAATATCGAATACAAAAAACTTTACTGTAAAGGATGGAAAAACTTATGTGAACGAAGATGGAACTGAGTGGGAAGAGTTTAGAGACTTTGCGGTTAAATTTACTGCAGACTTAACCGAGAAAGGCAGAGCAGGTGAAGGATATTGGCTTTGTCAATGTTCAACTCTTGTGAATAGAGATATGGTATCCAGGTGAGTGTTTTGCATCATTGTTGTCGTTTCATATATGAAATAATTAAATATTGATATTGCCTATCGTTCTTTTTACTTGACAATGTTGACTGGTTACAAGGGTTTTTTTTATTTGGTTTAATTATTTTGACATCAGAAACAATCGGAGGGAAGCAATTTTTATACCATGTTTACATTTATATGGGTCATTATGACACAGTAAATCAAAGCTCAATCACTCATTTTGGGGTATACAGTGGTTATATTTACGGGCCAGTAAATATTTACGGTGCTAGGGTTAGGGGTTGTTTCAATCTAAACCCACAACGCTTTATCGCTACATATTTATACTATACAAATGCCCTGAATTATGTTGTCATTACTGTATTAAATAGTTTAATTTAGCTTTAATATGTTCGCACATGTTCGCATTCATTGGCATTATATTCGTATATTTTTCCCTATCATTATGTTCAAATTAATAGCATTTATAGTTTTGTCAGTTCATATTTTACATGGGTGTCTAGAGAGCCGTAAATCTATATATAAAAACTCAGCGAAGCTGTTTTAGGGATAGCCTGCGAATACAGAATATATTTATATCAAGCGATACAAATAGATTATGCATGTATTTGCAGGCTATTTTAGGGAAGGTTCATTATGGGGATAGGGGGACTTGGTGGTTTCTAAAATGCATAGTACAAAAAACATGGACTGGAGTGGACAGTTGGACTAAACTGGACAGTTGGACTGGACTGATTTTTACATTTTCTCTATTCTTGACTTGCCCATCTGTGAGCCGCCATGTCAGGTGGCATGGCACAAAAGAATATTTTATCACAGAACAGATATACAATGACATGTCCATTTTGTGATTTTATCAATGAACATTGCCTGGTGTGTACCAGGAGGAGATTGGTTGCAAGTCAGGAATATAACGTTTTGCACATGAATTACTTTTTGATTTTCAGAAATTTTTGAAATACTTTACCTTTGCCGATGGCCTCATTTTATAACTGTAGTCGGGAATCTCTTAAAGCGAAAGAAACCCCAGTAAGTAGAATTTAATACAATATGTATGAAATTTTGATATTTCAGTCTGCATGGCCAATGGGCATAGGAGGATCGATAATTTTTTTTGGGGGGGGGGGCAGGGCTCATATTCATATATTCATGTTCGCAGACTGAAAACAATCAATTTCAAAAGAAGTAAATGATGCAGAACACGAATATATGAATATGAGCTTTCTACTCCCATTGGCCATGCAGACTGAAATATCGAAATTTCATACGTATGCGAGCAGGCTACCCATAGCAAAGACAGATAAGTGTTTGGTATTGTATTCTATTCTACTTACTGGGGTTTCTTTCGCTTTAAGAGATTCCCGACTACAGTTATAAAACAAGACGCCTGCCCATGCGTTCACACTGGCCTGAAAATGCCGACATACGTGCTATGGTGCAGTAGACAAGAATACAAGTCGTAAACCGCAAGCGAATTGTATGGATTTTTAAAAAAATAAGACTTTTCGGGAGACCTATATAGTGCAAATATATAACTAAGAGTTATTATCGCAAGGAAAGTGCTGCCTTTTTGCCACATGATCTGAATGCAAAAGTTTGTATTTCTTATTACCTTTCACCAAATGGCCTCATTTCCACGATTCATCATTGGTAGCATGGCAGGCCTGCACATGCCGTTATATCCCGTATGTTTCCTGCACAAATTTGTTTCTTGCTCATCATTTTAAGCCCAATCACAAGCTTATTCTTACATTGTATGCACGGAATACAAGCTTATTCTTAGATTGTGTGCACGGAGTAAATAACCAACATGAAAATGAGGCCATTGGGTCAAAAGTGGATATTAGCTGTCAATGTACACTAAGCTTTCAGAAATAACTCTGACTAACGCCAGACAAATTAATACACTGTGTACCACCAGATGATTTTATACTTGTCACCCTACATTAGTAATTATTGTCTGTCTGCTTTAGTATTTACTGTATAGACAATTGCACTACCAGTAAAGTACTGCCTGTAAATGGGTTAATTTCGCATCATGCCCCTGACTGGAAAGTTTGGAAATTGCGCGCTGGAGATTTCGAAAATTTAATAGTAAATACATAGAAAGCATCAAAATACCACGCCGGAGATATCTGCTGCACAGTAAAAACTTATGCCCCACTGGCAAAATTTTACATTTTTACAAATTTTATTGTTTCTAATTGCAAATATCTTGGCGAGCATTTACCTCCCTGTAATCCTGCGGGGGATCGCGGTGCATGGATTATATTTCGCGCAGTGCTAAAATTTGCGCACCCAGCGCTACACGAATTCCAGTACTGCGTGAATTTTAATACATGTAAGATCTAAAGCTATCGTAAGGAAATTAGGAGATTTTGTTTAATTAAAACTACGTTGTGTAGTCAAACTGTCAACCTTTAACTTGTCCTTGTTTATATTCCACGATATTGTATAAATTTGCATGGTCCAAATTTTGGAGTTTCGAGTCGTTTAATACAAAAACAAAAACATTAATTCAACACGCAAGAAAGTCCAGAGAGCGACACAAAAATGAACACAAGTACACAACATATATTTATAGTTGTTTATTAAAGTGAAACTGTCAAACCTTTAACATGTCCTTGTTAATTGTATTCCACTATATTGTATATTCCACTATATTGTATATTCCACTATATTGTATATTAGAATTCGCTAAGTTCAAATTTCGGGGTTTTCGAGTCGTTACACAAAGAAAAACACATTAATTCAACACACAAGAAAGTCCAGAGTGCGACGCAACATAAAATCCACAGAAAACCGACACAACTCTTTGAAAATACAACGAAACTGTGTGAAATATAATATTTCGATCACTCAGCCAAAAGCTGCCATTTTGAAACTGAGCCTGCGATGAGCTAACACAAACTCGATTTCTCGACTACGAAAAAACCCAGGAAAAACAGAAACAGAGGGATTTAAGACACTTGGCCTACAGGCCAGTGTAATGAGGCCATCGGCGAAGGTAAACTATTTCAAAAATTTCCGAAAATCAAAAGTAATTCAGATGCAAATATTCTTGATTTTAATGCAACCAATCTCCTCCTGGTACACACCAGACAATGTTCATTGATAAAATTACAAAATAGACATGACATGATACATCTATTCTGTGATAAAATATTCTTTTCTAGTCCAACTGTCCAGTCCAGTCCATGTTTTGTACTATGCCTTTCTAAAATTCAAACAGCATAATAGAATAGTAAGAATACTATGGACTCATCGAACTGTGGAACGCAACAACATATTTTGTTGACACAGAGAAAAGCCCCCGCCACACAATACTAACCCATACAGAGGCCGTCCTATATTGTTTTTTTGTAAGTGCTATTTGTCATGATTTGCCACTCAGCAGTGCCTTAAACAGAAGCAGTCACCCCCTGGACGTCCACTATTTTTTAATATTTCCAGGAGGGTGAGTGCTTCTGTTTAAGGCAGTCTTCAGCTGATCAGTGACCACAAAAACAATATAGAGATGACCTTGTTTATGGTATTCTGTGCCCCAGCCGTCATTGCATTTTGCAAACTTCGACAGTTTGTTTACCATGTTTTATTAACATATTGAACCATGTTTTATTTAAACTACTTAATAGAAATTTTGTGTTTGCCTGTTTGGTAGTAAATGTTGCATGCTTGCTTAGCTGGATGCTCATCAGAAGGGCTAGTGGGAGGGGGGGGGGGGTGGTGAGGGCATATCGTTTTTTTCAGTCCCCCTAGCCCATAAATAATGAACCTGAGCACTTTCTAAAAATATCTAACCCCTTCCATTTTAGAACCATAGAAAATAGTTGACCCACCCCATTTTTTACTAGCCCCCCTCCCCCACCTGCCCAACCCATAAATAATGAACCTTCCCTTACTAGCTAGCCCATAAACACAGCCACAGACATAATTTACCACATAGTTTTAACATGTGTATTTACACAGGATGAAAAGCGTGCCCTCAATATGGTTGTAAAGGCAGATTAATCGTGTATTTTATTAGTGTTTAGTTACACTTAATGCGATTTATTAAAGACACTAAACGCACCTTTAGACACATTTAGTGTTTCCTATTAAGTGTATTAACGGCGAGATTAATACTTAAGACTAAATGTTGATTAAAGTGTACTAAAGGCAGATTTAATTAAGTTGATTAAATACGGATTAATGCAGTTTAAAGGAACACATAATTCCCTTTAATATCTGTGACCTATTTGACTAAAGGCGAATTTAATCATAAATGTTCTAGTTGGTTAAAGAGTATTAAAAGGAACTTTAATCCATTGTTTAAAGGTCGATAAAGCATGAGATAAGTATAAATTAATCACCTTAAAACTTTGATTAAACTTTGCGTAAATGCGAATTTAACTGTCTTTAATTAACCTATTATATATTTGCAATAATTCAGCTTTTCTTTGTTCGTTAGCTTGCTCTTACTTATATATAAAACCTATTCCATGAGAAATGGCATTGTGCCAGGTGCAAGGAAAAATACAACATAACAGAAAGTGCAGAAAATAGTGACTGAGAACATCGACTAGTATTCTATGGGATACCTTTGCACCCAATAGTATATGCACATTTTAAGTACTACTTACACCTTTAATTGTTAACCGTTTGTAAACGTCACAATCAAGTATCTCTCCTTCCTTGAGAGTGTTGCCTGTAATTTGGATTTTTGATTTCTAACTATAGCTTCGTTTTGGTAAAAATCATTAAATAGTTGGGGAAAAAATGCACATGAAAAGATTGTGCGCAACTACTTCTTAACCACCTGTGGTTTTTGCATCCGTTCTCTACTTGTTGATAACTGGTCTTGATTGTTAGACTTTGCCTGCACTTATCGATATCATGGAAGACACACAACAGTGATTTATGTGGATTCGTCTTATTGTGAAATCTATCTCCCAAAACATAACGACGCGTGGACATGGTCAGCGGATGCTGAAATTTATCCAGATCTTCTGGTTGTGGCAACTGTTCACAATGATCTCTATACTCCAAAGGTATCAACTCCGGCACATCAACATTATCCTTTATAACATGAAATGAAGTACTAACAAGCAATAGCATAGCCAAGGGAAGGGGGGGGGTACAGAATATTCTGAGAACAAGTTAAAACTAATACATCTAATTGCAAAACCATATTAATGAGCAAATTACCAATACATCTTGGACATCTTGATTCTTTATGTACAGTATATTGTGGCATGCTCAGATTTAGTGATAACAAAATATTGCAATTTATTATATTCATTTTGAAGTCAATGGTGTTTCCTGCAATCTGATTGGTTCACAGGAGTGCAATTTCAGCACAAATCGCACTCCTACAAGCTGTTCCATTCACTGTTCGGAGTTTTTCGGAACACTAATGGAATGGAACAGAAGAGAGTCCATGACTGTTCTGAACTGTTCTGACTACCCCGATTTTCGAGTAGGGACAGCCTGAACAGACACGTGACACTGCCTATTTTCACGTGATTGGAAATGGAAGCGACATTTTGTGTATCCAATGCACGCTGTATAGAGCGTTATTTTGAAGGGTTAACCGCTATATTTTGACATATACTTATTATATGCTATTTGAAAGCCAGGGTTGGGCAAAATCAACGAGTAAAAATGTTGCAAATAACAGCGAATCATTATACGCTTTATTGTGCAAATAACTAATTAATATAGTAATGCATGGTTGCACACATATATAATAAACTCTCAACACTGTTCCAGAACACCATGTGCACTCCATTTTATATCATTCCAGAACAGTGTTCCAAATGTTCTGGAACAGTGAATGGAGCAGCCTGCTAGCAGTGTGATTTGTGCTGAAATCGCACCTTCTTTCAACCAATCACATTAGAGTGCTGATTTCAGCCAACCAGTAATATTTAATTATAGGATTCAAACAGCCAATCAAATTTAAGAAAAATGTGAAATGGCAAATGAGCAAAAACAAAAAATTTACATTTGTCATGATTTAAAATTTTTTTAATATCTTCAAGAGTGCCTAAGCAAATTTTTGCACATAAAAGCAAAACAATATGGATAGCTACAGTAAACTATCAAAGAATTGCAAAGAATTAAAATTTTTTTTAAAAATTTCACAAATAGTAACAGGGAAACGCCAACAAAAGCAAATTTAAAGCGTTAAGGAAAAACAAAGGTTAATTCGCCTAAAATCACTCGTAACACCTACAATATGTTTTAACTTACTGTGATAATTTAAAGTAAGAGGGGATTTAGTAAAGAAGATAAAAATTTTCCAATCTGGTAGTCTGGAGTGTTAGTAGTGTCAACTATTGGTCGGAATTTAGGTAAAGTGTCAAATTCCTTGCGAGTCTTTGGCAAGGTTGTTAGGTCGGGTTGCCAGGCCATATCTGAGTCCCAACTTCAAAACAACTAGTTCATCAAACAAGAGTGAAGTTCATCAAACGAGAGTGAGTGATTCGTCAAGTTCACAATTGTTTCGTTCGGATTCTCATTGATACTATCTGATGTCTGTTTCACAGCGGTTCAGACAGCTTTCTGGTGTCTATGAACAATCTTCGTGTTCTCAGAGGAGAGGAGGCAGTTGATGAAACGTAATGGATTTTCACAAAGGTAATGAAATTACTGATGAACAACTTGACGCTCTAAGACCTATCACAGCACATTTTGGGACAGCCTGATAAAAGAAATGGCATTGTGCTCATTAATTGCTCTGATTGTGCAATTTCTATCAAATCTCTTTTTTCTGATTCCTCAAACTTTAATTGGATTACGACCCAACATTCACCAGACTTCATTCTTTACAGAACTACCTACTTAAACTTCACAAACGTAATGAAATTACTGGTAAACAACTTGACGCTCTAAGACCTATGACAGCACATTTTGGCAGAGCACATGCCTTGCCAAAGACTCACAAGAAATTTGACACTTTACCTAAATTCTGACCAATAGTTGACACTACTAACACTCCACACCACACCACAAAGTTGGAAAATTTTTATTTTATTTACTAAATCCTCTTACTTTAAATGTTCATTCTCTTTCTGATTCTTTTGATGTAGTGACCAATACATCGACTATCACAGTGCACAACCTGGATGAAATATAAACTTATCTGCTCCTCCGTCAACCACCTCCTCTCCTCCGAGAAAACCAGGATTGTTGGTAGACACCAGAATGATGATGGTATCACTGAGAACCCGAATGAAACAATTGTGAACTTGACAAATCTCTCACTCTCGTCTGATGAACTAGATGTTTTGTTTGGGACTCAGATACATGGGTGTACCGGGCGGGGGGGGTATCGCCCCCCCCCCCAGTTTGTTGGGCAGTCGGGCAATATTCGCTGAACAGTCGGGCAATTTTGGTTTATTAAAAAAAAATGGGACAAATTCTGTAAATGTTGTGGTAAATTTTGTGATGTTTCCAAAATTTTTATTAGGTTCTGGAAAATTTTGGTATGTCCGTAAAAAAATTTTGACCCCTAAAATGGTACACTGACCGAAAATTTTTTGGCGACGGGGGGGGGGGGGCCGCCAAAAGAAATTCCGGAACAAAAATTTTTTGGTACTTGTCGGGCAAAATCCGGAAAAGTTGGGCAAATTTCTCTCCGCCCCCCCTAAATTTTTCCTTCTGGTACGCCCATGGTTAACCCACTGTGATGAGTACATCTGGAATTTAGGTGCAATATACAAACTGTTCAATATTAACCTTTTCGTTGATATTTGCCATCTTAGAAACTCTTGCCATAACCATCTGTTCTAAGTCATCATCATTGAGTTGTTCCTCTACAATGACATGGTCCTCTTCCATCTGCAAAATCAGATTACTGCTATACACAGCTTTGTCTTATTCATGTTTTACAATGAGATATTGTTTACTTATTTGAATGTATAGGTAATGGTATGGTTTCAAGTGCAATTTGGAAAAAAAAGCATGCACAAGTGACTTCAAAATTGCAAACACTGCAAAAGTGAAAAACTCATGAGTGCCTGTTTTTCCAAGTTGCATGAGAAGGTATACTATTACTTATTAATAATATACACAAAAATTTATTAATCACATACATGTATGCAGGCGAGTCAAATGCAAAATAATATATCGATAATTTGAACAACAACATGTAAACAGAACAACAACTGTCAAAATGTATTAAAAAGAAAATATTTCGAAATGTTTTAACATGTAAACATAAAGGAGAAAAAAGTTTGTACTTCATTTCTTTTTTGGTACTTTATTTCTTTTTTTTTTGTACTTTATTTAAAAAAATTGCACTGCTCTTAGCCAATCAAATTATTAGTATAATATATAACTACCTCCATTGGAGTTCTAGTATGACGACCAAACATCAGAAAGAATGGACTATATTTGGTAGATCCTTGCTTTTGTGTGCTAATTGAGAATGCAACTTCCTCCAAAAATTGATCCCAGTTGTTCTGATGTTCATTTACCAGTTTGGAAAGGCGAACCTTCAGGGTCTGATTGGTACGTTCATCCAACCCATTCGTTTGCGGGTGGTAGCAGTGGCGTAACGGGAGGGTGTCAGGGTGTCCAGTGATGGGGGGCCCCCAAACATTAGGGGCCTCCGACAAAAATGACCTTAAAAAATTTGATAGCACATTTCTGGGGAATTGAATTAATTGAATTGAATAAAAAAAAAAATTCGCTGGAAAAGGCAAAATCCGTCGAGAAATTTCCCGAAGCTGAGACGGATTAAGTGCGTCGCGGCTGAGGTAAAGGACGAGATACTAGAATGAATTAATTGCAAGTTCATTGGGTATGTCCGGAAAAAATTTTGGACCCCTAAAATGGTACAATGTCCGAAAAATTTTTGGCGACGGGGGGGAGGTCGCCAAGAATAAATTGTTCCGAGAAAAATTTTTGGAGCCTATTTTTAGTGGAGCAAAGGGGCCCAAAGTGGCCAATTGACGGAGGGCCCCCAGCAGTTGCGTTACGCCATTGGGTGGTAGGCACTTGTCACAGACCGTTCGATGTTTAACTTTTCACATACCACGTTATTAACCTAGAATTAATGAAAAGGGGGAAGCATGCTCAAGTATCACATTGCAAACTAATTATATACAGCACTATACATGCATTACGATTTTTTGGGGAAAATTTGCATTTATAAGAATAACAAACAATGTGAAAACCAAGAACGGATTTTGTGTGCACCCCCAACAAAAATGTGCATCCCCCTGTCAAAATTTAAATGCACTAAATTAAACTACTGTTAAGTAAGATAGAAATATTATGTTCATCCCCCAGAGAAAAATATGAAAATCCACCCTTGGTGAAAACAATGAAATCATCTATATATGAGTAGTACTTGACAATTTGCAACAGTTAAAATGTAGACTTACGTTTGCAACAAACTTGCGGCCTTGGTCAGATAATAATCTACAAGGAGCACCCCACCTATAAAAAAATTCACATATTTACTGAAGTGGTGACTAAATATACTGCATATGTTCACAACATATTTTTAGTTTATGTAATACAGTATAAGTTTAGTTTATTTATAGTTACATACAATTAATGGAATTTTCCTGACCTGCAAACAAAGGTTTGAATACACCTTGCAATTCCAGCAGCAGCTTTCTCCTTCAGTGGGAAAGAATCCACAAATTTTTTGAAGTAGTCTGTAAAAGTGAGGACATATTTGAATCCTTCCAAAGTTGTTGGAAGAGGTCCTAAACACGGAACAATAAACAGGATACTGTTAGTAAGGATTTTTCTTATCCAAATTTCAAACATCTAAGTAATGTTTTCAATCACATGATCATGCAGCTGATACAAGATGAAAATGGTGTCTTAGAAGAATCCGAAATGTTAGAGAAAAGTAATTAAAAATATTTTAAATAATCTAGAAGAACAAACAAAATATATGTGTTAGCTGTTTAGAATTTCCTGCGAGGCTATTTTTTCCATCCCTGTATGAGTGGCATTGAGTGCTGCTTAACAATAATGCAGTTAAGCTCACTTTCCTTGTGGTCGTTTGAGCAATGTGACTCCACAACACTTTGCACATGTCTATATGCATTGATGTCACCATGTACCAGATATGTATGTTGTACAGTCATATCTATATTACCAATGAGATCCATTCCAACCAATTCCATAGGTTCATTGACCTTGATTGATTTCAATTCTGGTGCCTGAGTTTTTATCTTCTCAAATCGTTGACAACGATCACAAGTCTGGCACTGTTTAGAAGATAAATATCTCTATTAACTCATTCTGTCACCCACAACTTTTTAGTTACTCATAATTGTCTGTCTTATATCACATGATAAGTGGGAAATGTTGTATACAGGATTAATTTAATCAATGCAATGGCAATTTGTCTAATACTGCCAGAGGTTTACTCATTGTTTACAAAAGCATGTTGCAAGTTGAGACTGGGTTTATCACAATGTGTGGCATTGTACGGCTTTGGAATCCATATATGCAGGAAGTTTTATATATTTGACTTACACCTGAAATGTTTATTTTTGGATTTTGCTGCCATGTAGAGAAATATATTTCCTAGGCCTGTAATAAATACCATATACATATGTTCTTGTGACTTACGTATTCTGTGACATCTGCTTTCATACCATGCCATGTGTAATACTGCGAAATTTTAGCCAGTGTGTTATTGATACCCACTATGCCCACCAATAGGATTTGAGTGGTAACCGGTCGTTTCGCCAACGAGTCGTTTCGCCAACTGTTAGTTCGCCAATGTCTCGGGTCGATTCGCCAACGTTTCCTCACGTTCTTATGTCAGTTCGCCAACGCAACGTTTAATCATGGATTGTAAAATAAACAATCCATGGTTTACAATTATTTTACAATCCATGGTCATTTAATAGTTCACGTCTTTATAATGTGAAACCATGAAACACAAACAATGTTTGTAGAAAATATGTTGGAACGTTGGCGATCAAAAGCGTCACCAGCCGTGTCTAACCTTGGTTATTGTTCTATGCTCTATTGTGGAATTTTGTTAGTGCAGAGTATAGTTAATCTTCGTATTGTTGTTTGAAAACTCTTCAGTTGTGTTACTTGAATGGTATATCATATGCATAAAAACTTTCACATTTCGTGAGTTTAAGGCCCTACGAAAAATTACTTGTTTAGCGTCCGCTGATTAAACCTGTTTTACACCGTCTAAAAATAAATATCGGGAGAATTCGCTATTTCGGTTATTCTCTACAAACATTAATAGATTTATATATCCATGTATGAACTATGTAACGTTGGCGAACTGACATAAGAACGTGAGGAAACGTTGGCGAATCGACCCGAGACGTTGGCGAACTGACAGTTGGCGAAACGACTCGTTGGCGAAACGACCGCAATTCATTTGAGTGATACTGGTTTAGGATGTCTTTGATTTCTTCCAACTCGGTGACAACTCTCTTCTTCAGGTCCTTTTTCTGTCCAACATATATCAATTCATTATCTAATATTAAAAGAAAAAAATAATAATTGTAGAATTTGTGATTTTCTCATTTCACAACATATATAGCAGTAGAAATGTAGGAAATTTAAAAACTATCTCTGTCACTCTCTAATAAACAATCTTGCACCAGTCGGTTGCAAAGCATGTTCTCCCTCTCCCTCAAAGCATGGCTTGGTAAATAAATTGCATATAAAACTGATCAATTGTAGTCTTACAGATACAGTATAAAGTAGCCCACAAGCTGCTACAACTATAAGGTTTTTAATTATATATTATATAGACACTTACTGGTTGAATTAAACTTGTGTGTTACTGCCTTGTTCTTTATGTTTCTGATTTCCTTTTTTGAGAGTCCTGGTCTGCATTTGTTCGTTTGTAAGTAATATATCAGGTCCTCGCACTGACTTTCATATTGGCTGAGTCGAACATGTCGTGGGACTGTTACCTTTTTGACAGTAGCCTCTTCTTGCTCGACCACCAGCTCTGAATTACTTGGTTCTGAGGCACAATCTGTGTTTTGTTTACTGATGAGAGTAGGCATCTTTATTCTCACTGACAAATATGGGAATTATATTTAATTTAAGATATGAAATAAGGATGTTGGCGTTTAATAGGAAACATACAGTGATTTTTTAAATTATTGACTCGACAATCGAGTCACTCGACCTGTTGATGTTTATATGATCACTGTAATAGCGTGTAACATTTGATTTAGTATAATAAAACATTAAAAAATACTCACCTTTACAATAACAACAACACGAAACAAAGATGCAGCCACAGAAGAGAAATATCCAAAAGGAATATAAAAAAGCGAAGATTTCGAAGAGATTTTGATACAGTTCGATCAAAGAAAACGTGTTTGCAACTGAGCACAACAGTGTGACCATATATGCAAATTTTTTTACTAAAGCTGCTTAAAATTGGTTGGCTGCCCCCTCCTGTTCTTAATGTTGCAGTTGTTTAAAGCAGGTGGGGTTGTCTAAGGGCAACCAACCGGATCTGGTAATAAAATGTACTAAACCTGGTCACACTGGAGCACAATCTGAGCACGGTCAATATTCATCGCGGGCGCATTGGCTTACTGCGCATGTGCAGATCAATTAAGATCAATCTGAGCATGAAACAATCTCAGACCGCCACACCGGGTGTCGGAGACCTTTAAGTACTTTATAATACGAAAAAACATATAGTTCATTTTGTTTAACCTTATTTGGTTCGCGCACATGATTACCACGCGAGGACGCTTTGTAGGGGGTAGTGAGAGAATTTAGATTTCAAAAGGGCGAGATATTTTTGTGATTCGTCAAGCGAAAAATATAATCTTTTGTAAACATTAGTGAGTGAGTGATTTCTTTATTGTCGGGGAAGCAATCCCGACAAAGTGGCAACCGCCGATGGGACATAACATAAAGAAATATCGAATTTAAACGGGATTTTGTGCTGATTTTAACGTGTAAACATGGGCGACTAGTGTTGACATTGTGAGTATATTTATTGAAATTTCTCAGCGAATATTTACTTTAACTGGAATTTTTATTCATTAAACAAAGGATTATTGGTTATCGAGCATATCTTCTGGGGTTTTCGAAGTGGACATCAATACATTATTTAAATTGCAAAAAGGAATATTTTGGACGGTGAGTTGTTCTGTATAAATATTGTAGCGTGGTGGATCTCAGTACGTAACTGGAGTGATTAAACAATTTATCATTTGGGTTCTAATGAGTGTCTGAATCATGTAAAGGTTTATTCAGGATCGTAGTTTAATATTGAATCAGCTAGAGTATTATCTATCGGACAGTGTGCTTGGGACACTTTTACGGAAATTGAAGACCTCAATATAACTGGATTGATCAAACAAATTGTATATAATCTTACCCATCCAGGGTCCTAATATGGCAACTATGGAAACATTGTTGAAGTTGGTGAATACTAAACTGCAAATGCTGGAATTTACAAATGAGAGTGTAAGGGAAGCTCTAGAAAAACGACATGTCCCCACCATGGAACGGAAGTTAAAAACCTTGCAAGAAAAATCGATGAGATCCAGGACCTGGAAACAAAGATACAAGAAGCAAAGATAGAGAAAGGAGAGAACATTCAAGACATCAAAGAATGGAGCAGCAAGATAGAGAGTGACATTAGTAAATACGAGGCTAGTGTGTTAGAGTTGAACTCAGTTATTAGGGATATTCAGAAGACTGAAAGGGAGCGAGTCAAACGGGAGGAAGAGGACTTAGCTTCTAAAATACGTCATCAGAAATACGAGGAGGAAATGAAATTTGAGGAAGCGAAGTTGCAGCAAAGGCTTAGTTTTGAGAAGTCAATGGAAAGTTCGAAGAATGAAGAGAAAGCGCCGAAGCTGTACACAAAACTTCCCAAGCTTGTTATCACAAAGTTCAAGGGAGTGCAAACTGATTGGCTGCGGTTCTGGAATCAGTTCCAGACTGGTATCGATGGAACCAACATTGCCCAGGTAACTAAGTTTTCATACTTGAAGGAACTGCTTGATCCTAAAGTACGTGTTTGTGTAGATGGTCTGCCCTTCACTACAGAGGGCTATGAAAGAGCAAAGAACATACTAAAGTCCAAATATGGAAAAGATAGCAAAGTTATCAACTCGTACGTTCAGAATATTATTGGATTACCAACTATTCCGGGTAGCCAACCACACAAGATCCATGCATTCTATGAGACATTGTTAACAAGTGTCCAATCATTGGAAACTCTGGGCAAATTGACTGAGGTGTCGGGGTATGTTAGAATGACTTTAGACAAGCTCGAAGGTATCAGGAGTGACTTGGTTAGGACGGATGATGACTGGCAGAACTGGAAGTTTCCCGAACTCATTGAAGCCTTAAGGAAATGGACGGAGCGAAATCCACTTAAACGATATCAGGAACTGGATAAATCAAATCAGAGATGGACAAATAGATCAAAGAACTTCCAAACAAGACAGCAAGAGCACAAGTCGAGATCATGTGTTTATTGTGATGACCCTAGCCACAGATCAACTGACTGCAAAAAGGTGGTTTCAGTGGGAGATCGAAGGAAGATCCTGGGTGAAAAACAGCGGTGTTTCAACTGTACGGGCGCTCGACACAAGGTGGCAGATTGTTGGAGTCAAACGGTATGTCTACGATGCAAGAAGAAACATCATACATCGATATGTGAGGCACAACCAGTGCAACAAATGTTGGTTGCACAGGGTGAAGGCAAAGTGATTTATCTGGTGGTGGTGGTGAAAGCTGGGGGCATTAAATGCAGAGCGCTGTTGGACACAGGGGCTGGGAGCTCCTATGCATCTGCTGCCCTGTTACAACGTCTTAACAGCAAACCAGAGCGACGAGAGTTCAAGAAAATCGAGATGATGATGCAAACATCTAACAAAACAATTGATGTACACAAGTTAGAAGTCACTGATGTGAATGATTCGTTTGTCCTTAAGACGGAAGTTACCAGAGTAGAACCAAGTAATCTGTTAAGTTACCAAGTAATCTGTTAAGTTTGCCAAATCCTAAGTACAACGAAACAATCAAACGGTTTGAACACCTCAAAGGAGTAACAATGGACGATACAGACGAGAAGGAAGAACTTCCGATTCATTTAATCTTAGGAGCAAGTGATTATGCGAAGATAAAAAGTCTTCCCAACCACGTGTAGGTCAAACCGGAGAGCCAGTTGGGGAGTTTACGAAGTTCGGGTGGACCATAATGTCCCCAGGAACAGATGATGACTTTACTAAGATGTTATTTACGAAGACCTCAATGGACGACTACCAGAAGCTATGTGATCTTGATGTCCTTGGTCTTCAAGAGTCTCCAAACGAAGAGCAATGAATTTACGAGGACTCTAAAGAGCAATTGAGACAGAGTAAAGAGAGCTGGTACGAAACTGGTCTTCTCTGGAAGCCTGGAATTGAGGATTTACCAAGCAATGAGCAGGGAAGTCGAGCAAGGCTGACCAAACTAGTACAGAGACAGGAGAAGAAGCCAGATCTTATGAAACAGTACCAGGAAATAATTAAGGACCAGGAACGGCAAGGTATAATCGAGAAGGCACCCCAAGAGTCGAATCAACGAAAATTCTATTTTCCTCACAAACCTGTGGTGAAGGAGTCAGCCGAGACAACGAAAGTACGCATAGTTTATGACGCGTCCGCGCGAGAGTCTGATGATTCACCTTCCTTGAACGATTGTTTAGAGACAGGCCTGGTCCTGCAAAATCTACTGTGGGATATTATCGTGCGAAATCACTTCAAACCAGTTGCTTTATCAGGAGACTTGAAGCAAGCTTTTCTTCAAGTAAGAATCAGAGAGGAAGATAGGGATGTACTGCGTTTCCACTGGATTGATGAAGAAAATCCACATGAAGTTACAGTCTATCGATTTACCAGAGCACTTTTCGGGTTGAATCAGTCCCCATTTCTTCTTGGAGGAACACTAGATCAGCACCTAACGAGCGTAGCAGAAGAATTCCCTGACGAAGTCGTAGAGATTAAGGACAGTTTATATGTAGATGATATCTTAGGTGGTGGTAGTACGGTGACTGAAGTTGAATCGCTAAAGGAAACCGCAATCGAAATCTTTGACAGAGCGCATTTCCAGTTGCACAAATGGCACTCGAACGAGCCAAGTTTAGAAGCACCTGGAGGACATGATCCCGAGACGGAACCAAGCTTTGACAAACAGCAACTGGGAGTAAAGAACGATGAGACCAAGTTGTTGGGCATGAAGTGGAACAAGTCCACAGATCAACTAGCAGTGGTATTCCCTGATGTGGATTCAAAGGAGGACACTAAGAGAACAGTTCTAAGCAAGCTAGCTTCCATATTCGATCCAGGCGCGGATCCAGCCTAAACCCTGACCGTGGCGCACTCCAAAACCGTCAATAATTAGGGGGGTCCGAGGGCATTCCCCCCCGGAAAATTTTTGAAATTTGAACCCCGGAAATGCCATTTCCTGAGTTCTGAGCATCGAATTCTATCATATAATTCGTCATTAATTACGCCATATTTTAGAGAGCAAATAACGAAACGCACTAAATAAGTCAAATATTTAAACAACATACCATGTTCTTCAACGTTACAACATTAGAATGTTACAAAATCACTGTACTTACATAAAACCACAACTCTGTACCGCATGTACTGTTCCTGTGTATTTCAGGTTCTTCGTAGCAAAAAAATCCAATTAGGGCTGTACATCGAACTCAATCATCTTGGCGTTTCTGTTGCAACGCAGGTCTTTTACGGGGTGGGTTTTTTCAGCTGCACATGCATCTTATTCGTGTTTTATTCTCGATCATTCGCTTAAACTGTGTAGCACGGAAAGTTGCCGTTGCGTGAACATTGGATTTTTCACCATGCTGACATAGTTTCTGGACAGCAGAAGCACTTGGAGGAAGAGCACTGGTCATCAATAGTTGGAGCTCGCTTGCATTATGCGTGCTTTCACTGCCAAAAAGAACACAAGTGACGCAAAAACCACCGTTTGCCACAGCAGAGTAAGCCAACCATGGAAATCGTGATAACCATGCCAACCGGAAACGTCTACCAATATTTTCGCGTGGAGGAAAAGAAAAATCAGAACCAGGTTTCCAATGGCAATGATTGCACAGAATTTCGTACTTTTTCGAATCAGGAAGACTGGACACCAGATTTACGTAGTTGTAGATATCATCTGGCCACGAATTGGTGGAAGTTCGTTGTGTTTTGGTGTTAGATTTTTCTGAAGTAGGACCAGTGTTGGGAGTTACAGATGAAATTCCTTTACTAGTGCTGGGAAATTTGATTTCACTGTCTACAGTTTCTTGTGTGTTGCACGCTCGTTTCACAAGAAGCGCACCGATCTAAGCTAATTTGTTTTCTTCTTGGACCAGTCGTCTGCTTTTTAGTAAATGTAGTCACTTGTGTAGAGGAAGGAGCAAAAAAAACTTTAGGAGAAACTTTAGGAGAAACTGTAGGAGGAACTTTAGGATGAACTGGCATCGCAGACTTCAATAAGGTTGGAAGGTGTGCTTTAAAATAATGGTCTCGTGGCTGAAGTGCTTTAACTGGTTTGCACAAGGTAACAAAATGATTTTTGGTAGATAGAATTCTTCCATCAACCAAATAAGACGGTGGCATCGCAGCACAATGAAAGATATGGACATATTCAATTGCACTGCCATCAAGATAATCCCGTAGATATACTGTATTGTACAATTGAATCCAAGGAATCCCAATTTTCTTTCGCTATGTACAGTATCATTGGTGAGTGGGTAGAATGACTGAATGGCACACTGAATTACTGTGGGCAAGGCAAACATGCACACCATGGATGAGAATGTGTAATTTTTTGCAGTTTCCTTTGCTTCTTCTAAAACTGCTGCATTTCATTACAATTCTCGAAAAAAGTAAGAGCTGCATCAGATACACACATGGCAGAGGCATTTTTAAGTGTAGTGAACGCTAGTATAGTATAGTATTTGGCATTCTCAAACAGTTCAATACTGGTGAGGCATCTCAAGTGAGCAGACAAACTCTCATTCCCGATTAACGCAATAGAACATGCATTAAGGAGACAATGAAGTACTGAAAGAATTTAAGCATTTAAGTATCAATGGTTATTTTATATTATTTTGTAAATATTCTATTGAAACTTTTAACCAGAATGTCAACTTCTTTGCACCACACAGTAATTATGTGATTATACTTTGCAAACTTCGCTCAAATTATCTGGAGAACAAATGTTATACCTTGCCATTTGAGAAATAGCAAGGAACCATTTGTTTTCCCAAATGTTTTCCCTCCTTTTGCTTGTATAATCATGGGTCTCGTTCCATATAACTTTGTGCCAAAAGGATAATTACTAGAATTAGTCAGAGTAACCAATAGAACTAGAGTTGGTTTTAAGGTAAGGACTGGAGATTAAATTTTGGAATCATTAATATGGAAATTGAGCCATAATCATAATTCTTTTAACAATGAGGCCCCCTACAATGTCTTTGTGTAATTTGAGTACGTAACATCATGATGACATCAAATTCACAGCTGGCCTTGACTAACTCATGGGATTTTGTTGCAGTTTTAGATTCGGGATTAGGTTTTAATGTCAGGATTAGGATCAGGATGACATCATCCACAACAACATCAATATTCATCCACAACAAACACCTGTGAGGTAGTCACCCTCCAGGGGCCAGTTGTTAAAAATATTTGCTGTGTTGGTGTAATGTACTCTGGTGAATAAGATGCTTATGTGATGTTATTAGAATGTTAGGGTTAGTAATCCAAGTGAGAATATATACATTTTAAGACCTAACCAGGAACAACTGCGAAAAATGCAGCACAAGTCCTCTGGTAGGAAATGAACCTACGGCCCTGCGATTCCTACCAGAGGACCTTGTGCTGCATTTTTCGCAGTTGTCCCTGGTTAGGTCTTAAAATGTATATATCCTCACTTGGATTACTAACCCTAACATTCTAATATTAATTCCACCAAGTGAAGTGCAAGAATCCAAATTGTGTCATGTTACTCTGAGTGTATATCCACACTGGGCAGGCTTGAAAAATATGCCTGGCCATGGTGGGATTCGAACCTATGACCTTTGGCAAAGGCATTGGGAGAGCATTGGGCTAGTATTCCTTGGCAGATCATTGGGCTAGTATTCCAAAGGTCGTAGGTTCCAATCCCACCATGGCCAGGCATATTTTTCAACCCTGCCCGGTGTGGATATACACTCAGAGTAACATCACACAAGCAATTTAGAAATACTTCTTCAGAAATCTTGTCTGGATGAATGAAAGTTTTCTTCAAAGCTTCAAAGTAAACAGGCATGCAGAAACACACAAACAAAAACACTAGGTTAAATTTTAACCAAGGATTAGCCTTAGCTTAGAACAACCGACCCCTGGTCAACCTACAAATATTAAGGTGCTATATTTAAAGCTTGGTGAAACCAAATAGACGACTATATAGACCCAATACAGAAGTAAACATTTCATTTTACAGTCGACAATCAAATGTTGTAGC
>CACRXK020000544.1:0-76971 GCA_902702795.2 Paramuricea clavata
TTATTACCCCCTATCTTTCTATTATTACCCTCTATTATTACCCCACCCTCTCTTTTATTACCCCACCCTCTCTATTATTACCCCTCTATTTCTATTAGTACCCTCTCTATTATTACCCCTCCCTCTCTTTTATTACCCCTCCCTCTCTATTATTACCCCCTATCTTTCTATTATTACCCTCTCTATTATTATTGCCTCCCTCTCTATTATTAACCCCTCCCTCCCTATTATTGTTGCCTTCCCTTCTATTATTACCCCATCCCTCCAGTAACTTTACTTTTCTCACTGCTCTATATGACTATGTTATACTGCCCCAGATCTAGCTTTGGCCCACAAAAAAACAAAATTTGAATCATGTACATGCACTATAAAACATTTATATCCGACAATGAAAACATAAACTTAAACTGACGCCCAGCTTTTTGTGCCAAGGCAACTTCCCAATCGGACAAGCAAGATAAAATGTTCACTTGCCTGTCATGATTTTCACTTGCCCCGGGCAAGCACACAAGTGTTAAATTACACCTCTATAAATTGTTGTGACAATGTGTTGTGACAATGCTGCTCCAACAACTTGTCAACAAGATGTCTCCTCAACAGGCTTGTAGCATGCTTGTTAACAAGTTGTGACAACGCTGTTCCAACAACTTGTCAACAGAATGTCTCCTCAACAGGCTTGTAGCAAGCTTGTTAACAAGTGGTGACAATGCTGTTCCAACAAGTTGTCAACAAGATGTCTCCTCAACAGGCTTGTAGCAAGCTTGTTAACAAGTTGTGACAACGCTGTTCCAACAACTTGTCAACAGAATGTCTCCTCAACAGGCTTGTAGCAAGCTTGTTAACAAGTTGTGACAATGCTGTTCCAACAACTTGTCAACAAAATATCTCTTCAACACACTTGTGGCAAGCTTGTTAACAAGTTGTGACAATTCTGTTCCAACAACTTATCGAAAAGATGTCTCCTCAACAGGCTTGTAGCAAGCTTGTTAATTAACAAGTTGTGACGATGCTGTTCGAACAACTTGTCGACAAGATGTCTCCTCAACAGGCTTCTTGTAGCAAGCTTAACAAGTTGACAATGCTGTTCCAACAACTTGTCGACAAAGTGTCTCCTCAACAGGCTTGTAGCAAACTTGTTAACAAGTTGTGACAATGCTGTTCCAACGACTTGTCAACAACTGAGATGTCTCTTCAACGCACTTGTAGCAAGCTTGTTAATAACAAGTTGTGACAATTCTGTTCCAACAACTTGTCAACAAGATGTCTCCCCAACAGACTTGTAGCAAGCTTGTTAACAATTAACAAGTTGTGACAATGCTGTTCCAACAACTTGTCATCAAGATGTCTCCCCAACAGGCTTGTAGCAAGCTTCTTAACAAGTCGTGACAATTCTGTTCCAACAACTTGTCAACAAGATGTCTCCTCAACAGACTTGTAGCAAGCTTGTTAACAAGTTGTGACAATTCTGTTCCAACAACTTGTCGACTAAGATATCTCTTCAACAAGCTTGCAGCAAGCTTGTTAACAAGTTGTCACAATGCTGTTCCAACAACTTGTCAACAAGATATCTCTTCAACAGGCTTGTAGCAAGCTTGTTAACAAGTTGTGACAATACTGTCCCAACAACTTGTCAACAAGATGTCTTCTCAACAAACTTGTAGCAAGCTTGTTATCAAGTTGTGACAATTCTGTTCCAACCATTTGTCGACAAGATGTCTCTTCAACAAGCTTGTAGCAAGCTTGTTAACAAGTTGTGAGAATTCTGTTCCAACAACTTGTCAACAAGGTGTCTCCTCAACAGGCTTGTGATAAACTTGTTAACAAGTTGTGACAATGCTGTTCCAACCACTTGTCAACAAGATGTCTCCTCAACAGGCTTGTAGCAAGCTTGTTAACAAGTTGTGACAATACTGTCGCAACAACTTGTCAACCAGATGTCTCCTCAACAGGCTTGTAGCAAGCTTGTTCACAAGTTGTGACAATGCTGTTCCAAGAGCTTGTCAACAAGATATCTCTTCAACAGGCTTTTATCAAACTTGTTAACAAGTTGTGACAATTCTGTTCCAGCAACTTGTCGACAAAATGTCTCTTCAACAAGCTTGTTAACAAGTTGTGACAATGCTGTTCCAACAACTTGTCGACAAGATGTTTCCTGAACACGCTTGTAGCAAGCTTGTTAACAAGTTGTAACAATTCTGTTCCAACAACTCGTCGACAAGATGTCTCCTCAGCAGGCTTGTAGCAAGCTTGTTAACAATTTGTGACAATGCTGTTCCAACAACTTGTCAACAAGGTGTCTCCAACAGACTTGTAGCAAGCCTGTTTACAAGTTGTGACAATGCTGTTCCAACAACTTGTCAACAAGGTGTCTCCAACAAGCTTGTAGCAAGCCTGTTAACAAGTTGTGACAATGCTGTTCCAACAACTGGTCAACAAGATGTTTCATTAACAGCCTTGTACCAAGCTTGTTAACAAGTTGTGACAATGTTGCTTCCCCTCCCCTTGCAACAAATAAATTATGCATGTATAATGATCAGATTTATTAATTTTCTTTGCCATTCCCAATAATGCTAAATCATATTAGAAACTTGAATGAATGTTGGTTTTTTCGCAATTTGTAGTGGCGAGAAGTGGCGAAAGAACTCGAAGGTGTCATTAGGATTGGAGCTGTGAACTGTCAGGAGGACTGGAGTCTGTGTAATCATGAAGGCATTCAGAGTTATCCATCACTTGTTCTCTATCCAGGAGTAAGCTAGTATTTGTTATTTGTATCTTAGTTACACGCGTAAAGACGCGCAAGTTGCTACAGGTCTGCAAACAAGTTATTACAAATCTTTTCACAAGTTGTCGACAAGTTGTGTTCGCACTGCTTGTTCCCAGTTGTTGTAACAAGTTTGGAACAAGCTGTTGACAACTTGTAACAAGCTTGATGGCATAATCAGACTTGTAACAAAGTTGTTCTAACAAGTCTGATACATTCATGATATAACAAGAATGTCACGCGGTTGATGACACAAGGTTGTAACAATATTGTTATATCATGACTGTATCGGACTTGTTGGAACAACCTTGCAAGAAGTCTGATAATACAGTATCAACAAGGTTGTTACAAGTTGTTTACAGTTTGTTCCAAACTTGTTGACAACTTGGGACATGCAGTGCGAACACAACTTGTTCACAACTTGTTGGCAGACTTGCTACAAGATGCGAGACTTTTGCGTGTGTACTTCACAAATTTGGTTTAATGCATGTGACACAGTCATGGCAGTGACTTAAACAGGATCATATTTTCATCAAGAATGACAGTTGTCTTACCTCGAGACATTCTCAGACTAACAAGTGATAAAATTGAAATCACATAATTTCATCCTGGAGCCCAAGATATTGTTTTGTGTGCAGTAAAAAATCTCTTTAACTCATTAATTTCTTACTTATCTTTTAGGGTGAATTTTTCCGCGGTACACGGACTACTGACAGCATAATCAACTATATTTTAGACAGCTTAGATGTTGTTCTGGTTGATTTACATTTTGGTAAGATGCATTATAATCATGACCTTTGCACTATGGTGCGACTGCTTGACACTGGCAGTTAAAATCTTTAAACAACCTGAACACTTTAATTTCATAAATTAAAGCATTATTTTTAATTTGTTAGATCAGTTTGATGCGGAAATTGACGCAAGCGATGTCCCTTGGTTAATAACATTTTGTGATCCAACTGATGAAACAGGTACAGTAGCTTTTTAGTTAGCTGGAGTACTAAGGCAAATTATTTTATATGCTGGAAAATGTGAAGTTTGCTATGTACTGTGCTCGAAAATGCCCTAGGCATTGAAATCACGAATTGAAGGTCGCCACCGAACAGCTTGGTCTGAGATTTCCAATGTGTCATAGGCAAGCTCATGTAAAGACATTCAACATTTTCATGCAAAGGTCAACACATGCATGAACGGATAGGCAACGGGCACATTGGGCCAGATAAAAATAATAGTTGGTTTCAGGTTTCACAGCCATGTTTTATATGGGTAGGTACAGTAGGTCGGAAAACATTTTATTTAAAAAAAATATTTTATCTCAAGTATGCAATAAATATAAGTTGAAACTATGATTAACATGACTAGATAATGATTAAATTATAAGCAAACAAAATAATTTGTATAGACAAATGAGTCTGATGACTATTTATATATTCTACTATTTACGAAAAGATGATCTCTGTACTGGGAAATGTCGATAAAATGTTTATGGTCGGTCATATTTTTTACAGGTCGGTCGGAAACACAATGTTGTTATTTTATCAAGTTGCTACAAGGTTGTCACTCACAACTTGTTGACAACTTGTTGAATTGCAGGACGATATCAAGTTGTTGGAACAACTTGTAACAAGTCTGTTGAGCTCAACAACCTTGTAGCAAGTTGTCAACAAGCCGTTGACGACTTGTCAACAAGCTGGTAACAAGCAGTGCGAACACATCCTGTTGACAAGTTGTTGGAACAGCATTGCTACAAGTCTGCTGCAGGACTGTTACAACTTGTGCGTTTTTCAGATTGTCTATCCCATGAATCGCAAATTAAAATCTCGGCAGTCTTGAACAACATGGTTACTGTGGGCTCAGTTGATTGTGCAAACGAAGAGGCGTTATGTAAATTTCTGGGTCGACGTTCCGGGGTCGTTTTCTATCCGGCAAAAGAAGTTACACCAGAACGTGAAACGGTATGTGAATTTGTACTGAAATTGTGTTCCATTTTTTTCTTCTCAATCGGACTGGAACATGTTCTTGACGACCTGTTTAATTAAGAACACAATAGACCTTTCCCCTTATAACTAAAATTTTGATCTAGACAAGTCTAGACAAAATTTCATCACAGCTTGAAAGAGCATCACAAAATTAGTAATATTCCGAAGTTTCGTTGCGAAATGTTGTAAAATGCGGATAATATAGCCCTGCGAAATTTTCAATTTTCAGTCATTTTGTATTACAAACGGGAAATTGATGCCCCAACACCCGATTGGGCTGTCAATTTCCCCATGCGTAATACAAAATGACTGAAAAACGGCAAACCTCGCAAGGCTATATTATCCGCATTTTACAACATTTCGCAACGAAACTTTGGAATATTACTAATTTTGTGATGCTCTTTCAAGCTGTGATGAAATTTTTCGTCTAGTTATAAGGGGAAAGGTGCATTGGAACGCGAGTGCATCATTCAGTTTTTTTTCTGAGCGCGGTTTTTTTACAATATACTAGCCACACCAGTTCTTCAAGAGCCAATACTTTACTTTATCTGAATCACTGATATTGCTCTAGGTTGTTGAAGAATACCATAGTCAAGACGTTATTCAGGCTGTACTGGGATTGTTACCTAATCTAATCTCAGTCGACGATGAATCGTTCAAGGTGAGCAGTAGCCTGCTTTTAGTAGCCTGCAAAGCAGGCGTTTTATCTGCAGGCTCACCCAAAACGCCTGTTCTGCAGGTTAGGTGAGAAGTAATTACATGGTACGCGGTATTACATGCAGCATGCTATACATATAATAAGCTACTACCATCAAGGCCAAACGTCGTGTGGACATTCATTGACTCAATCGACTGTTGCCAAAAAACCTAACAAAAAACTAAAACTGGACTTAGAAATCGTTTTGGCCTGGATTCACATCACAATGATGTGATGAATATTAACTTATTGAACATTAAGGATAGTTCCAAACTCATAGTTTTGAAAATTGGATTATTCTTTGTATTAGATGGTAGGACTTACGCCTGAACCGTGGTTGATTCATTTTGGTAAAGGAGATGTCAAAGCTCTAGAAATGAGAAAGTTGCCATCCTTGCTACCAGAATTCCAGGTAATAATTACTTATTATGATCTTTTCTGTGTTGGTGTAAAGTACTCAGGTGAATAAGATGCTTGTGATGTTACTCTGAGTGTATATCCACACCGCGGGCAAGCTTGAAAAATATGCCTGGCCACGGTGGGAATCGAACCTACGACCTACGAACCTACGACCAGCCCATTATGTGCATTAATTTGCCAATCTATAACGTTGCGTTAATAAGTTGGTCACGTGCGTGGTCTTTACTATATTTCAGGTTGGTCACGTGGATTGTGTCCAGTTTCCCGCGCTGTGCGAGATCCACCATGTTCACAAGTACCCTTCGGTTGCCCTCTTCAAGCAAAACGGAGCGTACGAATGGCATCATGGTAAGTAACGTAGTACTTGTAAGTGCTGTTGTACCACGCTGGCACTTCAATGATTATTATTGCCAGGTGCTTGAGTTGAACAAATGGGGGAAAGTGCATAACAATTATTAGAATATGTTAGAGATTTTTAGATTTTATATATGCATTCATTCATTCAACTGCTTATTCACAAGTACCTTGGAGTACCTTGAGGAGTTAATTTGCTTGTGAAGCAATATTTGAAAAGCCAGAACAGCCTTGAAAAGCTCAGTTTCCAAATGCCAGAACTCCGTTTTGAAAAGCCAAAACTCAGTTTTCAAATGCCAAAACTCTGTTTTCAAATGCCAGAACTGCACTTCCAAATGCCAAAACTCAGTTTTCAAATGCTAAAACTCAGTTTTCAAATGCCAAAACTCAGTTTTCGAATGCCAAAACTCCCTTTTCAATTGCCAGAACTACCTTTTCAAAAGCCAGACCTCCGTTTTCAAATACTGGAACTCCGTTTCCGACTTGATATATGAAAATTTTCGACCAATTTAGGTTTGATCAAATTAGTGGACACTCAATTTTGACAATATGAAACATAATTCAAAAAAATTTCTTCGGTGCCTGGGCCCCTGACGCAATTTGCAAGCTTCAAGCGAAGCGAGCAGGTTTGGACCACGTAGGGCTAACTGAAAATTGTTTTGGCTACCTAAAAAAACTAAATATACAGGCATGATTTGGGTGAAATCAAAGAAGTAAGTGCCCAGACATAACAAGTGTTTTACATCGATTTTTTTCTAGGGCGTTATACAGCCCAAGATATTGCAGTTTTTGCAAGAGACACGTCGTCGTCTAAAGTGTTTACACTTGGTCCTGACAGTTTCCCCAATCCTGTGACAACTGGTGAAGAGAACTGGTTCGTCGACTTCTTTGCACCGGTAAGACCTGTTTGTGATATCAGGGTGTAGCTGATATCTCAAATGTACAGGGGTAGTGAGTATATCAGGTGTAGTGGATATCTCAAATGTAGTGGATATATCAGATGTAGCAGATATCTCAAATGTAGTGCGGGATATATCAGGGTGTAGTGGATATCTCAAATGTAGTGGATATATCAGATGTATAGTGGATGTAGTGGATATATCAGATGTAGTCATGGATATCTCAAATATAGTGGATGTATCAGATGTAGCGGATATCTCAAATGTAGTGGGTATATCAGATGTAGTGGATATCTCAAACGTGGTGGTCCAGTGTAGGTAGTATTCTACAACAAGCTGTCGTGGTTTGTGCCTGAACTACCTGACAAAGATATCTCAAACTTGGTGGTCCAGTGTAGTTAGTATTGTACATTAAATTTCCGTAGTTTTTGACTGCACTTCCTTGATACTAGTTCATCGTTTGGCATTCAGCTTATATTTCTAAATATTTTCAGTGGTGCCCTCCTTGCATGAAGCTGCTACCAGAATGGCGCAAAGCTTCAAAAATGTACAACGATGAAAACAACGAAGTAAAATTTGGTACGGTCGACTGTACTGTCCACAAAACGTTATGCCAACAGGTAGGAGAACAGAATTGCTTTACGTATCCTCACTATCAGTTCTAAACTGTTTTCCCGGAGTCGGGAATACTTTGCTGTGATTGGTAGAGTCGAGACTCGAAGCATTCTTTTCAAACTCATTAATACTTCATGAGTAAATTAGCCAACTATATTGCTTAATTTTGCTGACATGATAATACTGGATACCTGATGAAGTATATTGATCCAGTCCTAGGACTGGATCAAAATTAATTCAGTCCATGAACTGGATCAAAATTAATTCACCTCACTCCAAGTAGTGATTTATACATATGAGATATCATTTCAAATCCTTCAATTGCCTCCAGTGTACTGCATTGTATAATCTTGATCTAACTTTATGGCTGTGATATTTTTTATATAGTACAACATCCGTTCGTATCCATCAACAGTATTTTACAACAACACAATGCCCCACTCGTTCCGAGGAAGACATTCTGTTGACAGTCTTATCGAATTTATCGAGGTACGTCAAATGTCTAATATACTTGCAACAGGTCTGAAGAAATCTCCAGAATTAATGTTGGTCAGTACACTCTTTGTATTAGCTACCGTATTTGGCATTGAAAAGTCTGCGATAAACTTATAATTATTTCAGGATACACTTCGTCCTTCATCCCAACTCTTGACACCAGAATCGTTTGATGCGTTGGTCGGTGGCAAAGCCAAAGGTGAAACATGGCTTGTAGACTTCCACGCCCCTTGGTGTTCGCATTGCCAGGAGCTGGCGCCAGTCTGGAATAAACTTGCTAAGGTTTGTTGGTGTTTCTTTACACTGCATTAAACTAGTCTAGAAGGCCCTCAAAGACGGCACACTTCCGCCAGCGAAAGTATTAAGGCTTAGGTCAGACATGTAATGTTCAGTTCTTTTACGAGACAATGTAAAATTTTCATTCAATTTTCATGCAAATTCAACTAGAATTGGTCGATTTGTCCTTGGAGTACGACCAAGCTGTACTAACTTACTTTTGGAACATATTTTTGTAGTTATCCTATTGTAGTTGAAAGCAAGTTTAGCTATGGTAGATTTATATTTGAGCTGTATCTTTGTTTTAGAAATTAAAGGGAGAAGCAAGTGTTGGGTCAATTGACTGTCAGAAGTACAACAGTTTTTGTACACGTCATGGAATTCAATCTTTTCCGACAATAAGGTTATATCCTCATTCTTCAGAAGGAGTACGAAGATCTGTGTAAGTGGAGTGTACTATTGAACTTCAAACTATGCTAAGCTTAATTAACTTTATATCCACACTGTTTTGTCTATAGAGGTCCAGTAAGAGTCATCCCTTGGCCTTGTTGATCCAGTTTTGCTACAGGAATAAAACTAAACTTAACTAACTTTATTTAATCCCTTGTTGATCTAGTCTAAACTTAACTAACTTTATTTATACCGGTACAGGCATTATCAAGGCTGGCACAATCTTGACTCTTTGCATTCCTGGGCGTTCCGCTATCTACCTTCCATAGTAACAGATCTCAACTCCTTTGATTTTGATGACAAATTATTGATTTCTGAATCTCCTTGGATCGTGGACTTCTTCGCGCCGTGGTGTGGCCACTGTGTTCATTTTGCTCCTTATTTTGAGAAACTCGCGAAGGTAAATGATGCAAAATTTGAACCAATAGAAAACACAGCTAAAACTAAGCTAATCGAAAGCTCTACTTGGGATTCGTTTACATATAAAACCTGCGTAGAAGTCTAATAAGCTATATTGTAATGGTCCAGTGTTACCACAGGAGGCAAACATGCATGAACTAAACTAGCTTTATACTTGTTAGTTATATCAGTTCTAAACTGTTCTCCCTAGAGGTCAAGTGAATGTCTTGCCTTATTGATAAAGTGTTACTACAGGAGGAAATCTGAACTAAACGAACTTTATTTATACTTGTTAGCTCTATCAGTTCTGTACTGTTCTCCCTAGAGATCCAGCAAGGGTAACACCTTATTAATCCAGTGTTACTACAGGAGAAAAACAGCGGTGTTTGATAGAGTAAACTGGAAGTACTATTGCGAACATATAATCGAAATCTAAACCATTTAATCCGGTCACAGACATCACATGGACATGCATACTAACCTTTTAGGCACCAATTAAGAAAAACTATTTATATAATAACTACAGTGAAACACGCAATTTGATTGGTCAATAGCCGTGCAGGATCAGGCTATCCTGCACGAGGAATTAAAATGCCTTTGCGGGATTTTCGCGGGATTCTCAAAATGTCATTGTTTCACTGTAGTTATTTTATAAAACAATTACCAAATGGTTTTCCAAGCAGGATAGCGTGATCCATGCACTTGGGATGTTGCTCGACTTTCGGAAAGCGTAAAAATACACTCGCCTGCGGCTCGAGTATTTTTACGCTTTCCGAAAGTCTCGCGACATCCCTCGTGCATGGATCACACAATCCTGCACGGAAAACCATTCGGTATTCCTTTAGTGCTGCTATATGTTACTATAACCTATGTGTGACTATGTGTTACTATGTGTTTATGTGCGACTATGTGTTACTGTGCGTGTAAATATGTGTAAACCATGCGTTACTATGTGTTACTATGTGCTGCTATGTGTGACGATGTGTAACCTTGTACCACTATGTGTATAACTATGTGTTACTATATGTTACTATATATGTGTGACTATATCTTTTCAGAGATTGGAAGGCAAAGTTCAATTCGGCAAAGTGAACTGTGACGAACATCACCATGTTTGTGTTGAAGCCGGGGTGCGGGCGTATCCTTCGATCATCTTTTACCGTGGGGCAACGAATGGTCGTAGTCAGGTAATCGTAGCATTGAGTTTGCCACTTTCTTGGAACTTTTGTGACTTCTGAAGCCCCGTTTACACTACGCTCAATGTTTGGTACGGCACGGATAAAATTGGTACCCGTACCACTTTTTTGGTTCTTGGACTACCTATTAAGATAGTCCAAGAACCAAAAAAGTGGTACGGTACCAAAAGTCAAGCGTAGTGTAAACGAGGTTTGAGAAGCTTTTTGCCTTCAATTGAAATTTATTAATACGTGGCATCGCACAGCATAGAAACATGTTTCATGTACTATTTAAAACATGGGCAGCAATGTTTTATCAGATATATAGATACGAGGCGAAGTCGAGTTTCTTTAGGTTTGATAAAACACGTACTGCGAATGTTTTAAATTGCTTCAAAAACGATCGATTTAGTAAGTTTATTGGCGAAGTAATTTAAAAAAAATCAAAATTAAAGTTTATGTAAATTAAGGGAAATCTCTATCACATATAAAGATGCGACACGCTTGTATTTTTTCTTTGTGTTTTCCTCATGAATTATTAATGAGTTTTTTAATTCATTTTAAGATGTATTCAACATTTTCTTTTTCTAGCCGAGTCGTGGTGATCACGCGTTCAGATCTCAAGATATTGATGACATGTATGACGCCACGATGAGGCTACTGCAAGATTTGGAAGACAGGAAAGATAAACAAAAGAAGAAAACAGCCAAGAGTAGAAAGGTAAGAGGTTTTGAACTTCAAACTACCATAAGTTCTGAACTGGCTTCTCTAGAGGTCCAGTCAAGGAATCAAATTACGATGAGAACACTTGTTTGGTAGAGTCAAACTGGAAGCACTTTTCTGACATGTAACTGAGGTGAAATTATAATCAGACAACTGTATATTGCAAGCATTAAACTAGTGTTGTTTTAGTCAACTAAAACTAAAACCCTATTTTAGTCGTGCCAAAATAATTTAGTCAACTGTAAATAAAGTTGTCTTAGTTTGTATAGTCCTGGCAGGCTTCCAGTGCATTATTCACTTCAATCACTTGAACAGGTCAACTTGAAAGCAATTTTGAATTTGAAATAAACAATTTCTGATTTTAAATATATAATATTTGGTCTTTCCTGGCCTAGTAGTGGCCTTTATGCTAATATTTTCGTACATATTTGAATCACTGAAAACTAAAACTAAATGCTTTCTTAGCTAGGACTAAACCAGAAGTAAAATGAAATTCCAGTTTCGAACTCGAACTAAACTAAAACTAAAATAAAATTTCTGTTTCAAACTAGAACTAAACTAAAACTAAAAAGAAATTCCTTTTCCAAACTAGAACTAAACTAAAACTAAACATAAATTACCGCATTAAACTAAAACTAAATTGAAAACACCATACTAAAACAACACTAAATTAAACCCCCAATCACAGAGGGAAAACTTTAAAGATTCTTTTCATTCTAAACCTAGACGATCCCTAAAAACGTACTAATATTTTGTACAAGGAAAACAAACAACTTTCGAACTATGCAGTTACTGCAAAATATCACAAACAACACAAAATAACTGTAAACGTTTGTGTTGATTACTTTTCAGAAAACCCCTGCCCATGACGAGTTTTAAAACACACGCAAAGAAAGGTAGCAGCTATCGTCTTTCCTCTCAAGCAGTTCTAGTGAGGTGATACGAATTAGCCCGCTGTGGACTGGGACACAGGCTAATTCGACACAGACCATTGCTAAACGCCCGCAATGAAAAATAAGAGACGTCAACCGCCGTGTACTTCGCAAGTTTTAAATAAATGAATATGAATATAGTCGGTTAGATAGTTTTGGTTTTAAAATATTAATGTGCGCATAGAAGGTATTATTAGGGAAACTAGATCTTACCGATTATTCTTTTTTACCCAATGGCCTCGTTTCCATGTTAACTTATTTTAGCATGTCAGGGGCAGATAAAGATTATATTCCCATGTGTTCCTGGACGAATTTGTTTCTTGCTGTTCTTAGGCTCCATAACAATGTAGTTTTCAACCCTACTAAGCGCAAAACACGAGTACGTATACGACACGAAAACGAGGCCATTGGGTGAAAAGTGAATAAACAGTAAGGTTTATTAAGTCTACAAGTTAATGCTCACTCGGGCAGATAATTCTAATTCTTAAGCCCCGGTTAAACGAGCATGAGAGTTTCAAAATAAAGGTTTGATTTTAAAATGTTCCAATTCTCTTTTAACTTTTATTTATTTATTTGTTTATTTGTCCCATATGGACTGGGCCCATAACCCGTTGGGTTTTGGGGTGAAGCATTTGCCACCTTTACGACAGAGTACAACCTTACACGATCACTTTAGTGTTCAACAGTTTTATTCACTCAATAACTTTACATGACAAAATTACATCTATATATATGAGAGTTTACGTGATAATAACATTTAGGGTATATAAGAATACATTTCACATTTATGTTACCATATTTAGTTTATCATTGCATAATCCTCACAACATACATATGTATGGCATCTATGGAATTATGTTCCAGCGTTATCTATTAACAAAATATTATAGAGCATACTTCAACAATATAAACACCCCCCTTATTCAGCAAATTATGCATGCTGCCTTGGGATGAGGCAGCACTCTCTTTGTGATAGTAACTTCTAGTATCACTAATGTGCGGGATGTGAAATTAGGGGATATGGCGGGTGTGCAGAAAAGTGCGCGGGTTTTTCTCTCCAAGATGGCGGCCATTCGAGGAGTGCTGGTAGATTTAAGTGGGACACTTCATATTGATAATACTGTTATACCAGGCTCTATAGAAGCTTTGAAAAGGTATTTACTATATTTAACTTTGTTTCGCTTTCGTAGCAAGCTAAAAAAAGTAAGCTGTTAAAATAGAAGAAAATCAGAAAGGTAATAATTTAGAGTAGAAGACTAGAAGCCTACAAATGTACAATGAAATAACAATTCCTGTATGAATATTGTATATACTATAAATACCACATAATGTACATATTACAGGTTTTCTTAGTGGGACAATGTTTAATATTGCATGTCAATGTACCTTGAGATATTTCAACTTCTGCAATAGCCCAATATAATTTAAAATAAAATTGACAGTGTCACAGTTTAAAATGGGCAGTTTAGAACTGATAGAACTATCCAGTATAAATAGTTCATTTCAATAAAATGCCTGATTTCCTTCTTAAGATTAAGAGATACTGGTCTGGCACTACGATTTGTAACAAACACCACAAAAGAGTCCAAATCCACGTTACTTAATCGTCTCAAGTCACTGGGATTTTACATTAACGAACATGAGGTGTTCACATCATTAACGGCAGCTAGACGTCTGGTTGAGGCAAATAATTATCGACCGTTCTGTCTTCTGGAGGAAGATGCCTTGAATGATTTCAAAGGAATTTCAATGGATAATCCAAATGCTGTCGTTATTGGACTCTCTCCGAATAGCTTTTGTTATCAGACATTGAATAAGGCATTCAGGTGCGGTAACTTGCTTCACTGAGATCCGCATGCCTTTTGTTAACCCATTGAGCACCAACACTCTCCTTTTGATGAGTAAAATTGTCTGGTGTAAGACAGACTATTTAAATAATAAAGTAGAGTGTATTAGGGAACAATGTAACTTAGGTGTGGCATTGGTATAAACACACATATTACTCATTTACTTTCCAGATTGCTTCTTAATGGTTGTCCGTTGATTGCTATCCACAAAGCTCGGTATTTCATACGTGAAGATGGTCTGGCTTTAGGACCTGGACCGTTTGCAACAGCTTTGGAATATGCGGCCAACTCAACTGCTACCATTGTTGGGAAACCAGAGCACAGTTTCTTTGAGAAAGCTTTAGCAGATATGAGAATAGAGCCGGAGAATGCTCTCATGATTGGAGATGTATGTTTATATGTAGCATAATGTATCGCATTTGTAGTAGGTGCAACACTAAGATTTCATGCACCAAGAAAACCTTTACAAATTGACATACTATTTATTTAAATAACGGGTCCACAGCATTTTAAAAATCTATCTCATTCCCAGAGCCAAAATGTGTCCCGTTACTATAACTGGTGTCATACAAATTTGGCCAGTTGTGATATAAAAATTTTATCGACCATTGACTGGCAGTTATTTTGTGCCTTGCAACAACTGTATTCTAGTATTTTCTCTCTATTCTAGGATGCAAAAGATGACATTGGTGGTGCGCAGAATATTGGTATAAGGGGAATACTTGTCCGTACAGGTATGTTTTTGTTATGTATTGCGGTTTGTTCTGCATGTATTCTATCATAGATAGACTATGTATTCTATAGGGCGATGGTTTCTTTTGTTGTAGGAAAATATCGAACAGGAGATGAAGATCGAATCAATCCTCATCCTTTACACACGGGCAAAAACTTTTCCGAAGCAGTTGACTACATACAGAGATTATGTGCTATTGACCAAGTGCTGACCTGATATATAACACTGGATAGTGCATCGTTATGCATAAACGAAGCCAATGGCGGCCATACTGACATAGTACAAGAGATTTTAACTGACTTTAAAATCTCATTTCTTTATAAATATTCTGGCCATAGGAGTCACGATTTAGGAACAGAACAAGTTTACTATTTTTAGACTTTTTGGGTTGGAATCAGGGTTTGGGTTAGGGAAACGATTAGGATTAGGGTTAGGACTAGGGTTAAGTTTAAAGATGATGTCCACTCCTGTGCACATGCGCGAACTTTGTTTACGTTTTGAACCGCTATATTTGTAAAATATGATATACTAACTGAATATCTAACACTTTTCTGGTTCGCTACACTTCTAATGAATATAAACTCTACGTTTCAATTCAAAAAAGTTTGAAAGGTGCAAAATTTGGGCAATGTTTATATCTGGGGGTCCCCCTTTGTTATCAGCAGAACTGATGCGCAGAATGGAGTGGACATCATCTTTAAAATACAAAAGAATCAGGGTCTTAGCCAGAGGGCCGTGTTGGCCGTGTTATCGGGGCCAAAAAGGGAAAAACACGGCTAGATAAAATTAATGCGGTTTCATTATTTATATAAGGCTGTGTAGGTTCATAAAATAACAGACAGAATTTCTTCCTATTCACTGTACATTGTAAGAAAGTTTGTAAAATCTACGGTTATTGTTGAAATTGGCGAAAGTGATCTGCATGTGATGTTTTAATGTTTTGGTGGATAATGGGAACTGTATGGTGTTACAATGGTTTTAAATACCCCCAAGAGTTGCTGAAAAAACTTAATATTTTAATGTCAGTGCGTAATATGAGCGTATGCTTGCCTTGTATTTGGTTGCAAAGCATAGAACAACCACAGGTATGGTCTGTTGTTGGCGACCATAACTAGAACCGCGAATTTGGCTATTTGAGGTAATTGACATGTGCACACCCTGGTCATTTAGAAACACGCCCAAGTTCTAAAATCCTAGCTAAGACCCTGAAAAGAATACAATATTACAAAAGTCTAAAAAAAGTAACTCTTCCTCAAACGTGACAGGTGATTTGGCTGTTTGAATTAAAAAAGATGCAGTCCTGCTTTTTGGATCTGTGGTGAATGACTTATAGTGATATATTTATACAGATTTTGTATAAATTTTGCATTTTGTTCGATTGAATAATTATAGTTGAAGGGTCTTGTAGATGGAAATTATTGAGTGGAAATTATATAATACCTTTTAGAATTCTCATCGTTTAATTGGCTGTTTATGGTCACGTGATATTGAATAGAAAATTCCATTTCCCAAGAGTGCAATGGAATACGTTCCCGATTGCACTCTTTGCGAGTGCAATTGTACTATACGTTTTATTCCATTGCACTCTTTGTGTTTTCGATAAATCGCATCCGTCAAAATGCTTCTCGTACGGTGATCGCAGTTTATTTTAATCCGGATATTCGAAACTCAGTAAATGGGATTTAATGCAAATACGACTCGTCAAAATGGCGGGAGCTTACAGTAAACCTTTTAATATTAGTCTATTTTGGTATTATATAAAACAAATAATGAATGTTTTTATTCGTGCAATGGTAAGAATATTTTCATTCGGTGAAAGATGGAATGTCGCCTCATTGAATGGAACATTCCATCTTTCACCTTATGAAAATATTCTTACCATTGCACTCATAAACATTCATTGGCCGTTTTTATACTGGAGACGCATTATGCGTCTGGACGAACTTGGGCAAGCATTTGTTGTTCGTCTGGTTATGCGTCCTTAGTATAAAGACGGGCACAAGACGCATTATGCGTCTAGACGAACTATGTTCGATTCTTCGTCTTAAGAGACGCACAACCGATGATAGTTCGTCTAGACGCATAATGCGTCTTGTGCCCGTCTTTATACTGAGGACGCATAACCAGACGAACAATAAATGTTGATCAGTAGTTCGTCGCATTGGCCGTTTTTATACTAGAGACGCATTATGCGTCTGGACGCATAATCCGTCTTCTACATTATTCGTCTAGTATTATTCGTCCCGTCTTTATACTAGACGATTAATGTAGAAGACGGATTATGCGTCCAGACGCATAATGCGTCTCTAGTATAAAAACGGCCATTATTTGTATATTATCGCAGGCTCGATACCTGCCAGGAACCTAGAGTTTCATTTTTCACAGCTGTTTCTGGTTAGGTTTAATAAATGTATATAAAATTCCACTCGATAAATTTCCATCTACGAGAGGACCCCTTCATATATCCATACATGACGTAATTGCGCGGCATTGCACCCCCAAGTGCCGTGGAACTATGGTACACGAAACCAGGAAGAAGCTACTAAGCCAAACGGAAGATTTCGTTTTGTCGTAGTGTTGTCTCTTGTCACTCGATTTAATCACTTTAATGAGTCTGGGATGATAAATTGCTTGTATCTCGCTAGCTTATCTGAACCGACAATACCTAGACGCTAGATAATTTTGTCAACACTTAATACTTTTGCACAGCTAGGAATTTTGCAACAACATTGATAAATGATAAGATACAACAACAACATACAATACAGTACAATACAATACAATACAATACAATACAATACAATACAATACAATACAATACAATACAATATATTTATTTAACGTGAAACAATTACATTAGCTACACTCAGCTAATTTACAGGTAATGCCACGAATTTCTAACTATTATATATCTAAATATCTACATAAATCAACTAAATAACTATTTACACAATTATGCATTGGAAATATCCAGAATATGTTCAATGTCAATGTCATTTATACTGTTTTTAAACGCCCTATAGTTCTATGCCGATTTAGGTTGTGGATTTCATTTTCTGAGATACGCAAAGAAACTAAATTCCCGCCTTGTATTGGGTAGCTAAAATATTGCCAGATCTGTTGTACACTTCGACCCTTTGGTTTTCCTGGCCTTGGCCCGGCCAGATGTTCGCTTCGCTGATTGGCTGACAAATTTAATCAACCACACAGCGTAAGCAAACCTTTGTCAGGGAAAGATGAGAATATCATCACACTCTTTTTATGACAGAAACCCAAGACTTTATATTCACAAACATTCTCAACATAAAATTAATTCTGCATGTCAAGTTTGACTCGACGTTATGCTGACGATACAAGGCTATAATCAATAAGTTATAATCATCTGCCAAGTCTACTCTACAAATAACCACTCTAAAATCGGTAAAAACAAATAGGTGCAAAGACTGGCACTAGCTACAAATTGCCTTTTTTAACAGGTTGCAGCTCAGGAAATATTTGGAAAATCAAATAACTGCTTTAATGTTCTATAGACAGTTTTTGTGTACGTTTCAACCATAGAACTTCTTCAGTCTCTGTGAGCTACCTTGGAATTTTAAAATTTCTATCAGTAATAGAAATTTATAATAAAATGTCAGTTATTCCAAATCTTTGGCTATTAGCGTTAATTTCACAGATGCCTCTATATCTGATATTCATACTTGTGTCAAAGTCTACACATCTTATCAATATGGTGCTTTTTTCACAAAATGCACAATACAATAACAGTTTTTTTTGCAAATTAATGTTATCATTTAAGACATAATTTCGTTTGCCCTCTGTTTCAGATTTTTTTTAGACTTCTCGAACAAGTGGTGTTGACAAGTAATTTTAGATCTTAATTAAAAACCTAAGACCTTTTCTGATTTTAATTTCGATAAGACGTGCTCGCGAATTTTTCTAATAAACTCGCGTCGCGCCTAGCACATCGTCTTGGCAAACGCGTGTATAAAGTAAGGCTTAATTAACTCGAAATAGGCAGATGCATTTTGAAGATTGGATGGCAATGAGTGTGACCGATGCTCAGAAAATGTGTTCTCGTATTTTTGTAGGCTGACTAAAGCGTTATTCGCTGATGTGAGACGGTTTTAAATCCATACTAATTTTGAGGGGTAAGTGTAACAAATTAATTTGTAACCGTTTTTTAGCATAAACGTAATACATTTCTATCAATATTTATCACAACCTTTAAACATGTTGCATTTGTGGTTAATTATTATTATAAAACATTTGATTTGTTTTTGTGTGTGGTGCGTGGCATTTTTCGGGCTCGTGCCCTGACATTGGGGTTAAGCACCTCGACAAAAGATAACAAAAAATATTGTCGACTTCAATTTTATGTTTACACAATTTTCGTTTGTCGGGCCATTGTGATTATTATCGTTGTCTTTAAAATAACACGCCTACCTATTACTTAAAATCTTTAGTGTACTACTCGCCATTCCTCACGGCATATTCTTGTATGCATGTCATAAGCTGTTTTTCATTCTGGACCTCTAATTTGTGCGAAAGTATTTTGGCTAAATCTTCATTAAGTGCAGAACCTATTACATATATGTGGTATTCATATCAAAGCAAGATAAACTCTAGAATTAAGTTAAGCCCAGTTCACACTCTATGGAAGTTTCTTCGACCAAGATATCCAGGATAATTCGAGTCTTTTAGTCGTACCTGACTGGCACTCTAATGATTATTGCCTCGTACTTGAGCTGTGGTACAAACGTAAGACTCAATGTGTACTCTTGCTTTTTAAAATGAAGTGCATAAAGTACAGGGTTCTGAATTGTATTCATTCACTGACCTGAAACTACGAGTTAGAACGAGAAGGACAACAATGGACGACTTACGCTTTAGAAAAAATTTTAATCTGGGAATAACAAAGGATATTTTCTGAAAGAAGTTATCAAAATTAGAAAAACTGCAAAGTTTGGTTGCGAAATGTTGTAAAATACGGAAAATATAGCCCTGCGAAGTTGGCAAATTTGTATACATTTCTATTACGTGCTGAAATTGGTAACTAATTTAGTTACCAATTCACGCACGTAATACAAAAGTATACAAATTTGCCAACTTTGAAGGGCTATATTTTCCTATTTTACAACATTTCGCAACCAAACTTTGTAATATTACTAATTCCAAGACGCTTTTTCCAGCTGTGGTGATAGATTTCGTTGTTCCGTACTTAGATTAAAATTTAGTCTAAAGCACAAGTCGTCCATTACATACACAAACACTATAGCATTGACTTCAATATTCCCATCAGTTCAGTCATGCGTGTTTCATGCCAAGACATGTCAGACGTACCTAGTATATACAGTTACGTATAATAGGTACGTTTATGAATACCTTGGACTTAGTAAGGTCCTATGGTACCAGCAAAATGCAAGTATACGCAGCTAGCAAGAGTACCTGGTACTTGGTTGAAAACAAAGAGTACCCGACCGTAATATTGGCGTACCTCCGGTACGTTAGTACGCGATTTAATCCCACCCCCTGAATATCATGATTTCATCGAAATGTTATGTACGTTAAAAGTTTGCTCGAGTACGTGTTTTTGACGCGATCGTGTTTGAAGTAACTTTGATATTGTAAACTGGCCGTTACTATATCGCTGTCTCCTTTACTTTTGCGAGAAGGAAGATGATAGACTACCTAAATGGGTTATTCCAGACCGCAGGGAACACCCTCCATATACCCCCCTCCCCCATGTCACGGACAAGTGAGAAGTTGACTCTCATTCTGCCTAGCCAGGAGACATGAAACGTATGGTACGCGTTACTGAAATCTTACCAAAACAGCCGTCCACTTTGATCGATTTCCACAAAAAACATCACGCGTTTATCACACACATGTGTCAAATTTGGCTGTAAACCTCCTTGCACCATTGTAATATGTGTGGCCGCCGATTGATGAGGGTTTTTAAACAAAATCGAGAAAAAACCGATCACAATTATGCCGACATATTTTTCATACTTGCTAATGTGTTAATTCCATTGGTTAATTCCAAAAGCAGTGTAACTGCTTTCTCAGCTGCGGTTTAAAAAATTGACCTATGGCAACTCCTACAATGTCATTCAGGAAAGTAAATTAAATTTTTTTAATGTCTGCAATTTTGCGAAAAAAGACTCAGATTATAGGTTATAAATTATTAATGAAAGGTGCCTGGCAATGCCCGGTGCTTATCTCGCGTTTCTTTAATCTTGGGAAAAGAGTTGATGAATCCCGTAGGACGCAATTAAGTCGTCTCTAGTACGGCTTACAAACTGGTACTCATTCATCAGCTGGATCAATTTTTATGTGGGCTTGTTAGCTTCAGAGCCTAATTTTCACTCAGTCACTCGTTGAAAATTAGGTTCTGGGTTAGACGACTAATGGGAGAGATTTGATTGGCTTCTCATAGAACTGCTATTCGCAGAAGTTGAGCGATTTTTGCCATGCAAAATTATTCTATCAACATATGTCAACACAAATACTTCGTTACTTCACTGTGAAAATTGTTACGGGTGCTAAAGCGTCCCAATTCAAGAGCATGCGCTTTAGAAACTATGCAAGTTTTCTTGCACTTCCGGTTCCATGTGTCCCAGGGAGGACGCGCGCGGCCGAGAGGCCCTGGGGACGAGCATGTGGCGGGAACTGGTACCTTTTCTTCAGGGACTGGGGCGAGTGTCATCGCACTAGCCTGCGTGGCAGACGCCCAGCCCGCCGCGGAACACCCAAAATGCAGGCGAGGCGTTCTTGCCTTGACTACCGATTCCCAAATTTTTACCACGTTAATCGGCATGACTAATTCAAGGTTCTTTATTCGCTTTTTGCAATGTGATAATAGTATTTGCACTGACGAAAATTTGGGCCCAAGGATCAAAGTTTTGTTAAATAAATAAACGTATCGCTTGCCGCAAAACAAAACAAAACAATTAAAATTTTGTTTTTTTCTTTTGAGAACAAGAGTGGCCACACGTAAATCCGACCGCGTTGTCACATCCAACGCAGTTTGCAATGCCACGAATTGGATTCCCGCCACGCTGTAATATTCTGCATTGCCTACAAACACTCACGAAAACAAGCCGGGTACTTTCACGTTTTTTAAATGTTTGTAAAATTAAAGTTTACTTTTCCATTTTATCACAACAAAATACAACAATTTATTCACCATTTATTCAGCTTGTTATTCGTTTTTGAAGCTGTTAGAAAACATATTACACGAAAGAAAACGTGTTGTTTTTTGCAATTACAAATTAATCAATGATAATTCGCTTTGGCAGATGTTTCATTCGAAACGAACAGTTTAATTGCTTTTCGAGTCTTTATTTACGTAATTGTGATAATGAAGATTGTCTTCAGTAGATACCGTGTAATGATTTTGTCTTTCCCGTGTTGTCAATTGCGTAGCTATTGGTCGTTGTTTTTCAACAAGGCTGTTTTACAGTTAATTCATGAATATTTGTTTAATATATTTTGGCTGTAGATTGCTTTCCAAAGGTGTAAATGAATTACGTGTGTAATTTCTGAGGAGTGTTCAGCTGTTTCGGGACAAAAGAAGGTAAGAAATCTTTCTTCATCCTCTTACATTTGTTGTTTAAGATATGCTTGTAGTTGGCTTTATAATATGCTTCCATAGAATAGCGCGGGACAGATCTATGGGCTATATATCTCGACTGTATAAGAAGCTTATAGTCTATCCTTGGTCGGCCTCTAGCAAAAGCTGGCAGTAGTTCGGCATCTGATTCAACTGCATAGCACGATATAGCGATTAATCTCCTTGGCCTTAGGGCAATCGATAACCCAGTCAACAATGTCTTACTCTAATTTACTTAATGCGCTTATTGAAACTGTCTTACAATATCGACGTTCTTTGATCAAAGATACAGAATTCATTCGACAATCTTCTTGTACGTCGATGTTTGATCCAAGTATGACAAGCAAATGGTTATCTGTACATGTTAATCATGGGCAAAATCTGAATACTTGTTGTAGAGTTTTCATGTGTGAAATGTTCATGTTTTGATTATTTCGACCGTCTCACTCGATAGAACTATACTGTTGAAGGGGTTTGTAGATTGAGTGTGAGTTTCGAGTGTGAATTTGATAAATTTATTTAGACCTAGCGAGGAACAGTTGCGAAAAATCCCTTCGATTCTGACTATATCCCAATGTATGAACCGCCGGTAAACAGAAAAATTGTCTGTGTTATTACTGTGGAAAGTCAAACTTTAATTTTGGACATTTTCAATTAACCGAATGTTGAAGTGTCGAAGCGAAAATTATGTGCATATTTTATACCAGCTGTGAAAAATGGAATCGAATCTCTGGCCCTGGCGATTCCGGTGCAGTGCTCTGACCACTGAGCTAGATAATAGAGTCCCGTTGCTAAACTTCTTGTGCATATAATAAACCGCATGTTTTTCTTAAAAATGGATTAATTTTGAAACTTACACATGAACTTCGTATCTTTGAAAAAATTGATTTTACACACATTACGTTATTGCCTGTCAAGACATCTGGAAGTCAAGGATATGTAATAATTAATATAATCATTGGCAAATCTTCGGTGATATTAAAAATTTTAAATCCATGCTGCATTGCACGCTTACGTAGTTTTAAGATAGACGGCAGTTTTAATGTTTGATGCCAGTAATATATGCGTAGTGCACTATTTTTTTTGGAAAGACTGATGAATATCTTCTTCAATTTAATATCATTCTAGATTATCTTCAAAACGCGAATACGGACACGTGGATATAAAATTCATTTCATTTTTTTATGTTTTTCATCAATTAATAACGAGAATTAAGTTTTAATCCAATGTAAGGTTTATACATTTTAAATAATATCCATTCTTCAACATTTCTTATAAATTATTTCAACTAAACAACGCAATGTCGTTTTCTATTTTCGGAATTCCCACGTCCGCGTTAATCTATTTCCGCTTTCCTATATCCGTAATTTTCACATCCGCATATCCGAATCCGCGTTTTCCTGATGACATATGTTATTATTACAACCGCTGCATAAGGTGGGTGAACGCAGTTGGTTGCCAATTATCAAATTTCAATGAGCTTGTAAAACATTTTATCCATTTTGTTTGCTTCAAACGGCTCCTACTGCGTGCTGTCAAGAAACATTATTATGAAATTGTTTTGTAGTAGTCTTTTGGATACAATAGGAAAACCCAGTAACCTTTGAACCGCGCATAATGTGATCTATTTCCTTCGGCATTGATCAGCTGGTTGATTGCATTGTACTCGCATACACACAACTGTCACAAACAGTATCGAGGGGCAAATCACCCCTAAAAAGTGTACGAGATATTGGAGATAAAAAAATCATGTAATTTTTTTGTGTTTTTTTTTCTCGCGCTCTTTGCTTTTTTAGCACTTTTTGCCAAGGTAATTTTCCCTTTTACTACTTTTGACAGAACGAACGAAAGGGTAAACTAGAACGAACCTCGGAACTTGATTTTTTATTTTTGTGATTTTTCGATTTTTTGTTGATTTTTTAATTTTTATTTTTTTGTGATTTTTCTGAGGGTGTACGTGATTTAAATCAGTGATTTGCCCCTCGAGAAGTATGGAATGGCGTCCGGCAACTGATGCATGTATATGTTACGATTGCTACAGAAACGCTGGTCCCCAGAAAGCTGCTATTGCCCGCATTAGGAAATGTTATGCTGTAATACAGCCTGTATACATAACTAGTGTACTCATGCAACACTAACATGCAGTTAGTATTGACTACAGTGTTCGACATTAAACCTTCCCCAAAGGCCTCACATATGGTAAACCTTTGAATGAATGATATTAATATTTATTGAGGAAACTAACATCACAAGAAGTGTTTTTCAGATGGTTCCTGCAAAACATTAAAATACAAAGTAGCCTATAGAAAATATATATGTATGTGCGTGCAGTATTTACATATTGTATTGGTACATGGATATATATGATATACCAGAAAAATTATGAGACTGTAGGATACATGATGCTATACATATTTACAAGGATACAAAGACTTAGTAAGTTATATCTTAAATATACTGTATGCATGAGTATTATAAAGATAGAGATTTGAGAAGTTCATTTCTAAAGGTTCCTAACTGTTCAATGGATCTAGTATTATAGTCCAAATCGTTGTACTCTTTACAAGCCTGGTAAAGCTGTTTTTGCTTTCCCCAGTTTGCCTTTCTCATGGGTGATACTCGCAGCTTTTTTCAACGCTGGGAAGGGGAGAAAGAAACTGTTGATCTTGACAGTCTGGGGTGGAAACCCATAATACCCATTTGCGTGATATCAAGTATTTTGTTGTTTTCCCCCAACTTGTGCGTGGGCGTGGTAGGTAGTAGTTGTTATTCTGTCGTGTTTTATAGCTATGTGTCTGGGAGTTCTTTATATAAGATTAAAATCAAAGGCAACTAGATGGTTAAGCCATTTAAAGACAACGATATACAACGGTGATATCTTCGACGAAGGCAATTAGGTGTGGATCGATCTTGTCTTTTATATGTCTGATTGCTTTTGAACTGATCTAATTTGGTACATCCGCGTTAAACTTTTAAATTAGAAAATAGAACCAGGGCTGTGGTTAATTTCATATCAAGTACCTATAAAGAGAACCACTTCAGTCTGTCGCGATACAACAGTCAGTTATCGGGAAATATTTACTACATCGCACGCAGTAGTCCTGGCCCAAATTACACAAATCATTTTGACAAACTGTTTCGCTGCGCATAGCATGTTGATTAAAAGAAGAACGAAGACATCAATGTTCTGAGGGAGCACGGGTAATCCATACGGTTAGCTGTACTACTACCGCTTCAATGTAATGTAATGTAATGATTCATTTAACGTCGTGCCGGAGAACAAGATGTGATGATTGTTCATTCATCCGAGCCAGAGGCTCGTGGTAAAAGTGCACGACATAAACGTAGTAATCTATGTAGTATACATTGGTAGAAATTTTGTATTACATTAACGAAAACTAAAACGTAAGCTAACAAGAAAACACTATTAGGCTATGTTTACGCTGTACCGCGGACAGCTTCCCTAGCGGCGTGAAAAAACGGGCACCAATCCGTACCCTTTAGGAACGCTATTTTCAGAGGATTGTTGCAACGGAGAGATCGGTATTGTTTCTCTCAGCTTCTGAGTTGTATATTCCGTATCGTATTAGACGTGTTGTTGTTGTTGTTCTTGTTCTTCTTGTTGTTCTTGTTCTTCTTGTTCCGCTTCTTGTTCTTCTTGTTTCTTCTTGTTTCTTGACTTCTTGTTGTTGTTGTTGTTGTTCTTCTGTCCACACAAATTCTTGAATGAATTAGGCCCCGTTTACTGATGAGACCAGGACGAAGTCAAACCGGGATGATAAATGAACTGATTGTGAACATGTTTACACGAGACTGGTACGAAAATCACAAAATTTTCAATTTATTCCCCTTGCCAGGCAATTTTGTTTTTTAGATGGCTTTTGTTTGCATGTGTTGTTCCAATGACAAGGTTACAGCCGAGACCGGTCTGAAATGTATTTGTGTTTACATTCATCCCAGTCTGAATTCATGCCGGTCTGAAGTCAGTCCGGGCTCGGTCCAGCAAGCGGAATGACTTGAGATCGGTCTGAGTTATTTGTTATAAATAATACTATGACCGAAACGAAATGGTCCCGGTTTGACTTCGTTCCGGTCTCGTGTGATTGGGGCCTTAACCGAATTAACTATACCGTTAACATGCAAGCTGGAAAAAATGCCAAGGCCGCTAGGCAAGGAATTAACTCGGTTGTAAAACGTGATCCGAGAGCACCTCTAGATGTGGTTTAGTTTAGACCATCTTGTCTTCGGTTGTGGCCACACTTGTTCACTCACTTGTTGGTTTTTGCATGACATGCATACAATATAAATTCCATGTTAAGTAGTACATATAGTACTGTACTCAAAAGCGCAAAGAAAAAGAAGTATTTTGACTCGCAGGAACTTTTTACCTTTGAAAAGTTGGTCAAACTGTTCGCCAAAACTTGATAACATTGTATTCAATTCAATGGACAAAGACTCTTTAGAATACTGGAAAGATATATACTGAGAATATCTTACACCCAAACAGATTAGTTCCCTAGTTGGTCGCAGTATGAAACATTCTCTAAAGATTACATCTGATTAAACGTGATAAAATTTGATAAAATCTACGGGAAGCGAGATTCTCAGATAGATCCACATTACCTGTGCAGAGTTTTGACAGCTAACGGTAGACTTAAGTCCCCTCAAAATGGCCACCAATTTGATTTCGACTTCTTTAATAGCTCTTTCATTCTAAATTAACGATCACTGTCCGAATTTGTTGAGGCTTTTATAAATCATTTAATAAGCTGTCACCAGGAAGTGCGGCTGTGAGACAAGTTACAACAATAGCAGGTCGCGCCGACTTGTTTGGGAAAATCAAGTCGATATCTGCTAAGGAATTCTCTTATATGGCTCTATCTCCTGCGTTCCTGAAAACGGTTTGAAGTTTTGGGTTAAATTTGCTACTCGAAGAATAAAATGTCATCATTTTTATTGGCGTGGAATTCGAAGTATAATTGTAACGGGTAATCACAGCGCTCTATGTTAACAGAAGAATACACGATGAGCTTTTCAATAAAGGGAATGCAATTAGTGCACAGCACTCCTCCCCCATATTGTGTGACAAATTGTCTTCATTCACTTGTAGATCATGTTTATATGGTCTCTGCACGTAACGAGGAAATGCCTAATTGAATCTAGGAATATATGGCTTGTGTAACTTAGATGTGCTTGCGTTTACGTTTGTAGAGATTGGTTGAAGCAAAGACTCTGGACAGATGTGAAATTTTGTGACGGTTTGTCGAGGTAAGGACCAAGGCAGTTGCTTATATATGTTTGCAGATATCAATCACTGTAGTGCTTGTTTGTGTTGGGAAAATTCACTACGTTTATGTACTTGTGTGAGTTTCGATGTGTTGACACGTTAGGAGAATATAATATGGGCATAATTTCGTATTTTATTAAACGTATTCGTACTCAGTTTCGTGCAGTATTTCGTATAATTATATAAAAAGATTTGAACACGAAGGGCTCATTACATAAAAATTCACGACAAGTGATGATTGAGGTGTCTATGATAGGGGATAAACATATCTTTTACTGGTCAGTTACCTGTACTCGTGATGCACGTTCTTGATAGCTACATGCAACATTGAAACCGTTACTTATTTTACAAGCTGTTTTCGTAAACTAGTTGTATATCCTTCATACACATATAAATGGTTCATTTCTTTAATCGGATAGGAGAATATTGAAATTCTGGTAACTGAAATACACTTTCTATGAAACGAGATAACATCGATGTGTGTTCTTGTTTTCGTGAAATTTCAAACATGTTTTCCAGCTTTATTATTGTTGCTGTTATTATTAGTTTACAAGCTGTTTTATATAAACTACATCTTCCCTTATCTTTCTGTTGTTCAATCTGTCAAGAAGCATCGTCAGTGACCGCAACGTTACTGTATACTATAGTAGAATAGCTAGCGTTCATTACTGTATATATCAAAGGCGTTTTAATCGCTTTAGAGATAATGCGTTTTTAAGAGGCAGAGATGAAGAAACTATCCAGTTGTATAATCGATACATATATACAATCTGTTAAAGCGATTACATTCGACTAATGGATAGCAATGGTTTTTCGTATGATTGTTAGTCGTGTAGATTTGCAATAGTTACAAGATTGTTTGACGTTGAAAACTTGTACAATTGATAGCAATTGTTGTGAACATAAAAGCAAAATTAAACTCATCAATCTTGCTTCATAGCTGGATAGCTCTGTCAGTTCTCAGCTGTTCTCCCTAGAGGTCCAATAGGGTCATGTCCTTATAGACCTTATTCATCAACAACTGCCGAGGTTATTGCAAAATGAAACTGGGGTTCCCACAGAAAACCTGCGGAGTTCTTCCACTTCAACTCTACCAAACACCGGAAGGCTTTTTCTGGGTACTCCAATTTCCTCCTGTAATAGCACTGGATCAACGAAGGATCGCTCTTTGGACCTCTAGGAAGAACTGATGGAGTTATCCAAGATAAATAAAGTAATATTGTACAGCTTCTTTCACTCAATTTGAGCTTATCAAGTACAAATTAACGATATAGGTGATGAGCGAGTTGCCCTGTGTCTATGATACACGTATATAAACATATCTCTTGCTATGTGGTTAGTTAAATATCATTGAAACTCCGCACTGATAAACCATATATGGCAGATCGCTACGTGTATTTATTACAAGAATTCGACAAATGTTTGAAATAGCTGAAGTGCACAAACAGGACGCATTGAGGGACAATTGATTGGAAAAACCAATAATTTCAACTAAATTCACTAATCAAAACATTTAGAATTGAATTCCAATAACAATGCGAGTTAGACGACACCAATTAGCAAGCTCGTGTGAAACCCTGTTTAAATAAAAGAAGTTTTCGCTTGGTCTAAATCTTAGTCTAGACAGGATTTGTTGAGAATAAGCAACAGAATATTTGTTGGGTGTGTTAGTGCATGTGCTAAGCTTCACCTCGGGGTCTTGGCGGATGTATCGGGATTTGAGATTAACTCTATCAAACACTATGTGTTTTCTCAATGAATATGAGATGGCCATTACTGGAGCTCTATCGAGAACAGTTTAGAACTGATAGAGGTATCAGTGAAGATACAATACGCTATTTTAAGGCTTAAAAACAGCATGGATATGATCACGTGCGCGTCGTTTCTAATACGTTGGGTGCAGCCAGGCTTTATTGACGTGCAGATGCGCTTGCGGTTGAACGAATGATCGCTTTGATGTCACAATTAAGTGCTTTGCTTTGTCGATGTTTCTGAAGTGAAATGTTTTTCAGTTTGCATTGATTATTGGTCCAATCTTATACATTGAAAGAAACCTAAACTAATTAGTTTTATTTATGCTGCGGAACTGCGTGGAGACAGTGGCGCACATTAGGAGGGGGCAGCGGTTAGAAAATTGCAAAACGTCGGTCCCAGTTTTCGAGGCTGTATCAAAAGTGAGTCTGTGTGAGTGAGGCTTTATCAAAACCAATCGACACGCCACAAACATCTGTTGTACGTAAAGAACAAGAAAGTCGGCCGCAGATATGGCGATCGTAATAACCCTCACCCCCAGCAATTTGTTGAATTGATTGCAGGCGCGCGTGGGGAATAATCACAACCACTGATCTATATATGCCACTGATATGCCGGTGCCAATGATAAGTGCCTGCAGGGGGAAAGGAAGTTGTGCTCATGATATCTTCAACGTTGTTGACTACATACTCGAATGTAGTCACGTCTCAAATTTTCACCCGATCTTATCTTTAACCATGCTGTGCGTAGACCCTGCAGCTAGATTTTCTCAACATTGTCCAAAGAAACTTCGTTTATCGCGAAGATATTGTGGCTAACCACAACATCAGGGAATGATTCTAAGACGACTTTCCTTCTACCAAAACTATTGGAAAAACCTGGAACTTTCTAATTTATCTCAAATGATTTCTTCTTCCTTGAAAACAGGAAACAGGCATAGAAGACATGTATAAACTGGACTCTTATAATTCTGGACTCTAAGATTGCAATCTCGTGTTGCATTACAAATTTCACTTCGTAAAATTTCTAAGAGCAAACTTTTGATAGCTTTATCACTTCGAAACTGTTCTTCCTATACTGTGAGTCCAGTAAGATTAATATGACAGGAGTCGAACCCTGTTCACAAAGGTGAAAGACAGAAAGATGTGCATTCACTTCCTCATACCGTTGCATCCGTTACTGCTGAGTTAAATGCATTGATCCGTAGAGCTAAACTGGCCACGGGGTTTGAACATGGAACTCTATACCAGAATACATCCAAATTATTGAGCTTTAAATCCTCCCTCAAGACCTACTTATTTAAGGAGGCATATGCCTGCTAACATTGCATATAAGAGCATTTATCTTACTCCATTTAATCTATTTTATCCATATTTGACCATATAAGTTTATTTTAATAAAACACAAAACAATAGACACTCCAAAAATTGTAAACATTTTAATTCCTTACGTTTCGACTATAATTTAAGTCATTCTTCTGAAGATGACTTAAATTATAGTCGAAACGTAAAGAATTAAAATGTTTACAATTTTCGGAGTGTCTATCGTTTTGTGTTTTATTAAAATACTCTATGGCAACCGCAAGTTTATTTTATCTATGCAAGTTTGACTATTGTATAATGAAAGTATAATTGTCTTCTAAACGTTTTGAAATAATTCTTTCATGATATTTCTAAGCGCATTGAGATTCTTAAATGGGCTAAATGCGCATAAGAACGTTAAATTATTATCATTCGGATACCTTACAGGATTTGTGTGCTTATCCTCATGAGAGTAGGATTAAGTCTCTCCCTGATATTAAAAGGAGCGCCTTTTTTGCCAAGGGCAAACTTAAATTGATTTGGTATCCCTTCCAAGGGTGAATATTAACTCCACATTATCGGAATTGCTACCAGATTGGCTTCAGCTGTGTACAGTGTACTTCGTATATTCTACTGCAATATGACCATGCATGGTTTGTGTCTGAAAAAGATACCTCAAACGTGGTGGTTCAGTGTAAGGTAGCCTATAGTACTATTCTACGATAAACTGTCGCGGTTTGTATCTGAACTATCTGAGAAAAGATATCTCAAACGTGGTAGCTTCCGGCATGGTTTGTGTCTAAACTATCTGAAAAAGATATCTCAAACATGGTGGTCTAGCGCATGGAGTATTGTACAATAAGCTGCCGTGGTTTGTGTCTGAACTACCTGATAACATTCTGTCCTGACGAAGCTGGATTTCGCCCAAAAGGTTGAAGTGTTTTAACCATTTTCAGGGGTAGTTCAGACCCAAGAAGGTTAGACTTCCGTCGTTAACTTCAGCTTTTATTCTCTCCTTATCTCAATTACCCTAACCGCGCGACTTAGCGCCAGGCTGATGACAAGAATGACAGTTCGATCATGAAAACTAAAAATGGCTTTGTGACGTACAGCCGTGATGTATCTAGCACTTGATAAAAGATATGTATGCTAAATTTACCTTGTTTTCCATTCACAGAAAGACCCTGTGATCGTTCTGGGAGGCAACACTATAGAAATCGCAAGCTTGTGAAAAGGAACGCCGTGTAAGGTTAGTATATTTCAGTCATCTTAATTTTTTTTTGTTATCTATATATAAGGACCCTCAAAATTCGCATAACTAAAGAATTTTATCGTAAGATATATGTCCTTTTGTAGTTGACATGATTTTGTGTGTGAGCCTATATAACTTGTTACTTTTCACTTTCTTCGAACTGCTTACAAAGCAAGCCAACAAGCTTTGAAAGTTCTGAACAAAACATATTTTCTTGAGTCTATTTGACAATGTTTACAGGCGGTACGTTTACGTTTAAGTTGGAGTCTGGTAGTCTGTATTGAAGAGTACCCCCAACGGGTATAAATCCGCGATAATCTGTGACTGATAGGCCTAACTTGTTTTCATTCTGTTTGCAATACACTGGCCTTTCCTACACTCTTCCTATTTTTTCTTGCCTTTTTTGTGCTCATTTTAAGAGAAGCATTTGTGGAATAGAAATATCAAAGCAGATTCTTGCCCAATTTTGGTTCGATTTGAGATTTTGCGCTTTGCAAACACAGAAACACTATTCAGTTAAACGGTTTACGTAACGGACAATTTAGTTATGTTTTTTTTAGCATTTACCGCTTAATTCGAGGGTTAGATCAAAAGTAAACAGGGTTTATATACCTAAACGGTTTACGATTATGGATTACTGAGAGCTTTTCGAGTGTATTCACTGAGTGTATGCATGAGAGATTGATTTGTTAACTCGTCTGTTTATAATAAATTGCGTGCCGCGTGATTATCACTATCAGATATTTTAATTTGCGTTGAATTTCTTCAAAATACGTTTAATTTATATGTTACATAACGCGCGCGCTGAAACTAATGAACATATTCTTTTCCACTTCGTTTTGACCATATTCAATTTTTTAATTTTTCATACGTTTCTCAAGCGGCAAGCAAATTTAATAAGTATATGTTTAGTGCTTTATCTGTAAAATTATGCTAAAGTGAAGAGATTTTAGATGGTACGCCAATGATGTCTGAAGTTCAGCAGAAAAACTTCAGAGAAAATGATGTCTGAAGTTCAGCAAGTTTTGATTATGTTATACTATATATAAATATGGCGTCAATTTTACAGCATTAATGATAATTGTATTTAAATTGACAATATCAGTTAACTTTTATTTTGTGTTTCTCAACCCGCCAGATAGATTTAAAAAGGTTGCTAATTGTGTAAACTACAAAGTAAAGCTAAAACAAGATGATTTTAAGAGGATTTTAGGTTTTGAACACTTTTTACACGACATTGAAAATATTGCGTCTTAATAATTCATGCATGGGGGCCTTCATGAGCAAAAAAAAACACAACAGAATCCAACACCGTATCGTTGTCTTGATATCGCATTAATAAACGCCCACAAATGAACTCAACTATCATCTTCAATTTCTCTTTAAAAACAAGTCTGTTTGAGAAGTAATATAACAAGCTGTTTATTATCGGCGTGTATAAAGTACCTCAAAGTATGTAAAAAAAACTCTGCCAACGCCTCGTTTGCAACACATGTTTTGGTATTAGAAGACAGTAAGTAAATAAACTTCCACTTCAAAGGGATCATTACACTTTCTAGTCTATCAAGCGCGCAAGTGGATGCCTAAAAAGGATAGGGTTGAAAAATTATAACTTAAACTTCACCGCGCTATCAATGCTATCGTATAACCGCTTGCATGTGCTTAACTTTCCATGGTTCACGAAATGTCTGAGGACTGAGAGTGAACTATTAAGATATAGCAAATATAAGACGCGTTGGCTTATCTCAAAGTCTTCATTGTCAAGATTTTACCCTGTAGCGCGACCATATACTATGAAGATTTTGGCAGGCATGCATGGGGCAGTGGTCTGGACACATGCAGCACCGACCGGAATTACTGTGTCGCACGTCTTTATAATTCAACCGGTCCCATATAGAAAGATGTAAATATATATTATTTTTTTCTCGAAATTTGGAACCCAACATCTTGTTGCCAGTCTGTCTGAACATATATGCCCTCGCACTGTTGGGCAGTAATTATTAACTGAATTAAGGAAATAAAAAGTACGAAATCTATATCCGATGTTGTTTACTCGAAGAAGAAAAACACAACATATTTGTTATATACGCTGATGTGAACACTTTAGGTTGTTCTATATTATAGTGTTGTATATAAGACTGTCGGGAAATGTTTGACTGTAAACGATAGTATTTTGAAGGTTGATTTGTCTCTTCGTCTGTTTATAATAAACACAAACTGGTTTGGCGTGCTGAGAGTACTCAGTTGAATTGAGATACCCGACCAAGATCAATCCAGATAATCCTGTATAGGGATGTCAAACACTTCACTCAGAAATATACACATTCACGCATCGACTACCGCTTCAAAGAATCATGGAAATATAGGTATGATAACAAAAGAGCTATACTTCTTCAGTAAACAACAGGATTGGAATTGAAATTGAATTTAAAATACGACAGCTCTCTATTATACGTTGTTCTAATACATCAGTTTTGGGTTATCGAAAGCAAAGCACGAAAAGACCATTTGTTAATATGTGACGGATGTAAGTGAACACGAAATTTATACAGAATTTTAGTTTTATAATGACGCCAGAATAAAAAACGTTCAGTAAACTATAAGAAACTTACAAATTAGTGAAAAGTGGATAACTAATTCTTTTTAAGTGCTCTTAGCTGTGCGCGGTTATTTAAAATCTTAAAAGGAATCTGCAGGGGCATACTGTTGAAACGCAGCGATTCTAGTATAATCTGCGCAAATTGAAGTGAGTCGGAATTTATGCAGAATTTTAATATACACTGATAACTTTTACTATGCGAATTTAAGTAGATAACTAATTCTTTTCTACTTGCCAAAAAAAGCCGCGAATAAAGGCTATCTTTTCAGTTAACCTTTTTTGGCAGTATAGCCATTTAAAAAGCATGTTTATAGGGAGTCACGAGCCTGCTGCGTGCACCGCCGTGAAATCGCACCAATGGCAATGAAATAATTTGTACAATTTAACGTGATGTTGGCATGGCCATGCTTTGATTATGGTCATTACGTTTCGGAAATGTGATGTGGTTACGCCTGTCTATATACGATGGTTGGTTGGCATCGTATACCTTCATGCAAGCCAAATTTGGCGGCAGCCACCTCAGATTTCACTAAACTAAAGAGTGAAGCGTTTTGCTTCGTGAAATGAGCCTAAAGGCCCACGGCCACACAGACCGGACGCTATTCGGCAACGCGACGCGAATTTTCAGTTTTCAAAAACAAATAAAACCGTCAACGGATAAACATTTTACAAGATATGCAGACCAAATAGCTAAAATTGCTCAAGTGGTTCCGAATATTTGAAAAACATAGAAAAATATTGAACTTAAATGTCATTGAAAATTGAAAATTCGCATCGCGTTGCCAAATCACGTACGGTCTGTATGGACCTTTAATCACAATGTAGAGGACTGTAGAGCACCGGTAAGTCGAACTCCGAAGTGTGGAGCGAACAAATGTTCGCGTTAGCGAGGAGTTAACTGGAGTAAATTAGTGTAAAAATTGGGCCAAATCCAGGGGAAATTGGATTTAATTCGAGTTAGCAGGGGTTCTAGTAGACTTTCGCAAAGTCCTTCTAGTAGACTTTCGCAAAGTCCTTCTAGAACGAAGGAATTTTAAAGGAAGTAATTTCTTGAAGAGTAAGGAATTTGCGGAAGTGCTAAAAAAAATGTGTTATGGCTTAGGGTAAGGAAGGGCACAGTTAATAAATTATTAACTGTGGGAAGGGTTTCTCATTTGAAGCTTGTTGTTTTGAAGCTTGTTGTTTTGAAGCTTCTCATTTGAAACTTGTTGTTTTGAGCTCTGAATGTTTTCGGCAAGCCCGAAACGAGACCAGGGTTAGGGTATTAAGGAAGCCACAAACAGCGAGACATAATTATATGGGGGCGTTATTACCGATTGTATTGGTGCGTTAGGTGAAGTATGCACAAGTGTGACGGATCTTTTCTTGATCAAATCCACAGTTCCCAGACCACCTCAGACAAACTTGCACCCAATTTTTCAAGGTTATCAAAGGTATCCCAGTGTCATGAGTGGTTTACGTAGACTGCATAATTGTCCGTAAGTGTGTTTATTTTTACCGTAGATTACGCTTTTCATCCAATAAGTCGGAAGACAAGATTTGACTGAGCGTATAACCTCTAATGCGATTAAGCGCAATCTATCTGAGGACACTACATTGAAGCTTTAGATTAAAACTCACCTTAGTTTGAAGATATTGCATAGTTCGTGATTGTTATTTTAATACGACGTATATCATATACAATACATCAAGAGGATTATATTGTAGTGATTGAATCAGCGAAAATTGTGTTAAAAAAAAAAGTATAGTAGAGTGTAATGATCACATACTTTGAAGTGTTTTCACTAGATCACTATCGTGAATTCCTCTGTAATAGACTAATAGTGAATGCATCACGTTTTGTCCACAAGTGTTTTGTTTACTTGAGATCAATACTGGTTCATTCAATGAGGCCTCAAGAATAGAGCCATCGAACGCAATTTATCTGTTTCGATCGCGTGCACGCGCTGATTAAACGGGCACGTTCGTTAGTGGAAGTCACGTAGTATTCAAAGGGGAAAAGATTGGGTCGCCACCAACTTTATGAACAGGTTTTGTTAATTGTTATTACTTTATTATACACAAACACTGATTTTGCCGTATTCATAAAAGTCGTTTTGCGTTTAGCGCCGCACAACGTGGCAAAAATGATTGTGGACAGCGTGTTCTTCAATAGAAACACCTGGCTTGCCCAATCATACCCTTGCCGAAACAGAAATATCCAATCTCCCATTCAATGTTGAAAGCTGATAAATTGGGTGGGTGAAATCTTTGTGAAATACAATATACAGGGGGGGGGGGGATACAAAGATACCAATGTGTATACACGAATAGTAATAGTTAGGTTTATAGCTAGTGTCCACAGAATTTTTGCCATGATTGCAGCACATTCATTTGGAAACAATTTTAGGTTGGTATTTACCCAAATATTGAATTGTTTTGTGGTTGTTTAATTAATATCACGCAAGACTATATCACCGGAAAAAATACCAGGCGTTTTGGTTGGATTGTGCATCTTTGTTGCATTTTAAACATCGAAAAGTTCGTTGAGAAACGATGTGCTAAATAGCCAAATGTTTCGAGTACAAATTAAATCACTACATAAATATAAACTTCAGTAGTTCTGAAATGTATTTTTTATATATTTTCGACAAAAAATACACTGCGTGTATTGGTGTTATGTACTCAGGTGAAGATGATGTTTGTGATGTTACTCTGAGTGTGCGTCCACACCGGGCAAGCTCAAAGGTTTGCCAGACCACGGTGGGAATCGAACCCGGCGACCTCAGTTTGAGTCAGTTGGTAGAGCATTGGACTAGCATCCCAAAGGTCGTGGGTTCGATTCCCACCGTGATCAGGCAAACTTTTCAGCTTGCCCGCGGTGTAGATGCACACTCAGAATAACATCACAAACAAAAATGACACTGTTATGAAATTACAAAAAATTAATTGCATGTCAAAATTTGGTTAAGTAGGAGAAATGGGTGGACGTATTGATTGTATATAAACTTCTGAAGAATTTACTAATTACTGTCATAATGAATTCTCCAGTTGATTAACAGTTTAACTGTTGACTTTGCGCACATTATTTAATATATCCTGAGGCCCGTTTGAATGTGCGTCAGTTTTGCGGCATGTTTTCTTGCATGCATGAGATCCCAAGAAAACCCTCGAAGCAGAATTTGTTGTTTTGAAAAGGCCGCAACTTGTCTAGCATAATGACGTCTTGGAATAGGATGCGTGATGAAATGCACTGGATTTTGTTAACAAACGTTTTTTCAATCATGACTTGTATTGATTCGTTTGAGTTGAGTTGACTGTGGCGATTGAAAAGGAAATTGACTTTCATTTGAGTCGATTTATTCCGTTTCCTTACGCAATAAATATTGCATGCAGCGAGCATATTAGCCGTTCATTATAAAAAGATGACAAATACTAATTCTGGCACAACTTCTTTATATTCGGGTGTCCATGTGTGATTTGAAAAATCGATGCAAATAAAGTCCTGATTGCTTTTTTTTTCATTAGGCGTAAAACCGTCTGGTCGTTATTCTTTTGACTGGTAAAATATTTAAGAAAGAGTCCGGTTTATAAAAGGGAACTTTTTCTGAAGGCGACCGAAAACAGGTTAGTATTATGATTTTGTTTGGTCATTTTATACGAGGTGTATACTTTGGCAAAATTTTTCCACGAGTTGCAACGCTATTCCGGATACGGACTATGTTTTGTAACTAACTTTATACAGCGTAGTCCTGTCAGTTCTAAACCGTTCTCCCTAGTCTAGAGGTCCAATAGAGGTGGTCTGCTAGTGATCCAATGTTACTACATCCGAAGACCTGAACAAAACTAACTTTATTTATACTGGATAGCTTCATATAGTTGTAAACAGTTCTCCCTAGAGGTCCAGTAAGGGTCAGACACTCTTTATTTGTTTAGAGTTACTACACTGTGAAACCTAATATAAACTAAACTAACTTTATTTACACTGGATACCTCTGCCAGTTTCAAACTGTTCTCTGTAGAGGTCTAGTAAGGATGGTTCTTTATTTGGAAACCATAAACTAAACTAACTTTATTTACACCGGATAGCTCTATCAGTTCCAAACTGTTCTCGCTATAGAGGTCCAGTAAGGGTCACTATTTATTTGTTCAGTGTTATATCACACTGTTAAAAAAAAGAGTATGAAACCTAATATAAACTAAACTAACTTTATTTACACTGGATAGCTCTAACAGTTCCAAACTGTTCTCGCTAGAGGCTCTATCAGTTTCATTCTCTGCTTCAAAGCGTTGGTAAGTGCTATGAATTAGATGGGAACAAAGTGAACAAGTATAAACATACGCCTGTCAATCAGATCAATGGAATACGGTACGCCTTGAGCGCCGATGATTGAATATACATTTCATTTCTTCATTAATCAATGGAACTAATATCCTTTTGTTTTTTTAGGGATTGGTTGGCAGTAGAGGTACGGGCCTATCCATGAGCTCAGGACACGAAGAAGACATGAGCGGTCTGCACATTTGGTTTCACGTTCATTCCGCTTTGCTCGGAATAATATTCCTCTCAACTCTCGTGCTGAACACGTTACTCATTCTTGTTCTCCGCAAGATGAAATCGAGACGTTCGAACCGAGACTGTGCGAGCTACAACATCGAACGGTCATACATGTATTTGCTCTTTCACCTCGCTTTGGCCGACATGCTGGGCGTTATTTTGAATATTCCGTTCGATATTTTCCGCAATGCGAGTATCGTTTATTACTTCACCAGCGCTGGATGCAAAATGTTACCTCCGTTTCAACTCGCGTCGACAACAGCGCAAGCCGGAACTTACGTAGCATTGAGCTACCATCGTTTTCGAGCGATCGTGCATCCGATTCGAGCAAAATTGACCGTGTATAAATCCTTGATTATGATAACCATTATTTGGTTCATTAGTATCTGTCTCTCCATGCCATTCGCCATCGTGCATAGGTTTAATGAGACTTCGTCGAGTTGTTACGAAGAGTGGACGGCTTCGGCTGGGAATATATACACGTTTGCGATATTTGTCGTACAGTATGCTGCTCCCGTTTCATTGATGGCTGTGTTTTATGTTACAATTGCAAGAACATTACACGAGTAAGTATTGGTGATTGTATTTTCATTCCATCGATTGATTGATTAATTTAGAACGTTGCTTCCTAACTTAACTATGGCGTTTTTGTTTCCTGTACATACTGCAGGAGACTAGCTGGAATTTTTTTCCTGCTGTACTGAAAATACTTGAACATTATTTAGACTACTGATTTCGAATAAATAGCGGTGTTTCCAAAAGCAAAATCCGTGCCATTCAGGTTAAAGATTTTTCCAGTTTTAGATCTTTGAATTAACTGAAAAACGTCATGTAGATCATTCTAAAACTTATGCCCGTTTTATACGTTGAATTTTGGTCGCGTCGAATACAATTAAGACAATAGATAATGAGATGATAAACCTCATTAAGCTTCATTATCTATTGTTTGCATTGCATTCGACGGGACCGAAATTGGACGTATAAAACAACTAGAACAATAGTAACAACAAGTTGTGAATTGGATGAACAGACGTTGGCCAAATTTGTTTATTAATTGACTTACTATTTTTTATCCTTCAGTCATCGCATCGCGAAAGAACGAATAAATGTCCCGATCCAGGACGATATCCGCTCTCACAAACATATCGTCAAGATGCTTGTTACCATAGTAACCGTGTATGGCGTGTGCATGTTGCCACATCACATCTTCTGGATAGTCATTGGTTTAGAAGATGTCAACCCGACAGTGCGGGAAGTAGTCTCAAGTATAATATATCTCTTCACCTATTCCAACAGCGTCGCTAATCCACTGGTGTTCTTTTACTATAGTAAGGAAAGCCGGTATCATTTAAGACGATTTTTTAACAAACTACCATGCGCGCGTACGATAGACGTACCTTTCGAAATAAAAAAATGGTCAGCAACTTGGTCTGGAGTTTCAAAAAGCGATTCACAACGCCCGCACGATAGAAACTCTTCCAAAGAACATTTGAAGCTTGATAAATTGTTCCCCCCTAAACCCGGGGATTCAGACCTCGGAGTTTCGCTACCCTGGGAGGCACAAGTCATGACTTCTCATGCAAGCTCTGGAAGTTATAGGGATTATCTCTCATCACCTCCTCTCCATCCACATTCTATATCCCCAGAGGATCCACTAGAGCACACAAATTACACTACGAATCCTTTTCTGTACGCTGTAATACCTGAAGGCACTCACACGAACCCAAGTGAAACGACACTTGATATACTGCATGAACAAGAGGAAAGTTTTACGGATGATAACGCATGCGCGGAAGACGTTTCCGAGGTGTGCGAGGATGATGATCCTGGTGAGGAAACAGGGGGGTGTGGCGAACCAAAGTGTGAAAATGGGAGTGAGGACTCTGTCGATAGTACTGGGGGGTACATGTCTGAACATGACCAGGAGGGGATGTCTGAGATTAAAGACGAGGGGGAAGTTCCCTGGGACGAGGAGGAGACGGAAACTGCGTCGGACTCCGACGAGGATGACACGGCACGTGTACAGCACATGATTGAGAGAATGATAAAAGATATAAGACAAGAACTAAACCAAGACGGTGATGGCGCCATGAATGGCATGAGAAAATTGGAAGATATTTTGAATCTTAATGAAAGTTCTTCCAACGGTGAATGGTATGGAGAAGGCTTGAATGGGGATACCGTTAAGGATATGACAGGGTATCAGGACAGTGAGGAGGATATACTTGGATTAAAGAAACATCTGGAGAGTTTGCCCGAGACACGGATGTAGAAGGTTGATGTACAGTATGAAAGATTAGATCTTTTCTGCTGGCCCAGAAGTAAAGATCTAAGTTCTGGCTCTGCATCCCAGACATTCCACGACTATAGGGGTACATATTTCTATACTTCACGCGTAAAAACAGTTTCGTGAACACCGCTGTCAAACGTAAAGCGCATGTGCGAATCAACGAAAATATATGGGAAATTGTCTGCCAAAATGACTAAAGGAAATACGGGAAAAGAAAACGATTACTACAAATAAACTGCTGAAGCTATAAGCTCAAGAATTTCACCGTTTTTTTTCCATGTGTCAAGACCAAGTTATATTGAGTTTAAACTCTCGTAATTTTCTTTAAACTTTTTGCTAGAGCTTCTTGAAGACAATACTATTTGAAGTTTTTCAAGTGCAAACAGTAAATACGCATACGTTTGACAGCAGTGTTGTCAACGTGAGGGAACGAGTGACATAAACTAACTACGGTATTAAATTTGCCCCTATTACTATTTTCCACGGGCAACTTAGACAAAGGATGAAACAAAAATCTAACAGGCATCTAGAATTATCCTCTTTCAAATTATCTTACTTGACAACTGACAGTTGTTGGTTTGAATTTTAGCTATTTAGCAGACAATGACGACAATAATATCCATTGCATGCAAAAGACCTGCACCAAATGTATTTACAAGTGATTGAGTGAAACAAATGTAAAAAGCTCTTAAAATTGAAAGTTTCAATGTTAATAAAACAATTATGTAAAGAGAGAAATTGCAGTCAAGGTATGTACTGTTAAATGACCCGTTAAATATTTAAGTTGAACAAGGTTTTTCGATTAAAATCAGACATGCTTTTCCCTTTACTTTTCCAAATTGTTGTAGAGTCTAGAAAATCTTGTTATAACAGTTAACTTATTATTCTGTAGTTTGATTACAGTAAACAAAGATATTACGAATTATTTCAAAAATAGTTCTTTTAAATTGAATTTAAATTTAATGACCACACTGTTACATTAATAAACATAAACATTACCATATTATACTTGTTAATGGGCGCATGCATGCATGTGATAAGTCACAAGCTTGTATCCTCACTTTTGTTTCAGAACACAAACCGGATACCGCCAGACTTACCGACTTGATACAATAGTAACTTTGTAACGAGCTATCACTGTTCGTTAATTTCTAGTATCTTTCAAAATTATACAAGATTTCTCAATTTGAGTTCAATCTTTGCTGTTAATGTAGCGCTTTGCCGACCGAAAGTTTGGACTGAAATTTGAATTAAAATAAAACATGGGACTCCATGATCATAAGATTTCAATGGGACATGGCTCGTGGGTCGCCTCTTCCAACACAATACATGTACAAAGAGCGGCAACCGAAAGCAAAAAAACAATTTGGCTTGCCAGCTGCGATTAATTGTTTTGCTTATTAAACAATACTGGCATGACTTTTGTCTCAAATACTTTGAATGTAAGAACATGTCTCTGCCAGTTGAAACTTATTTCTTACAATGCTCTCAGGAGTAATATGAGTAAGGTTTTCTACCATTTCAAGACAGAATTTCACAGGAAAAACTGGTGCACTGAAATTCTACCTATTTCATGCTAAATTTAGACCGAACGTCAGAACATAAGCTCATTAACATAAATTGCCACCTCCGCAATTCGCAAAGCGTAGTGGGAAATATTTAAAGATGGCTGCTGGAAAAGACGAATCGGTATGAAATTTTATACTTTGTTTTTTTTTTTGTTTTTGTTGGTCTAATTTTAAAAGTTTTTGTATAAACGAATGATAGATGTATTAGTTAGTTTAAAAGTTATAAAAATACAGGTTTAATTATAAGATTAGCGTAGTTAATGCCGTTTAAAATGTGCATTATTTTGCGTCTTGAACAAAACGGAATGCTCGCTGAATGTAAACAAACTTATGCGATTGTGGTTTTGTGTTGAAAGGGCTTTATTCTACCGAGCGTTTCGTTTGTATTTTAATGTTAGGCATTTGAATATGTTTGAATACTGTTAGTTTAACTGTGTTTACAAAGTTCTGAGGGAAATTTTTGTGAAAAACGTGTAGAAAGTTCATATTTTCGAATCTGACGCGTGTAATTAAATTATTTAAATAATAGCAGTCAGATATAAATCATTTTAGCAGGTAGTCTCTAATAGTTCTGTTGAGTATGTGCTCAAAGCATTGTTCTAGATATTTCACTATGACTAAATTAAAGGGTTATCTGAACATGTTAATGTTCATTTGCAGGTCAGAGTGTATCAGGTGATTTTAATATTTTGTCACATGGGGGAACTGTACTAAAAATATAATATTAATGTACTCGTCGTTCATGTGACTGTGATAGTGAAAATTTTACATGTGATCATACCCAAGTAATTCTTGAATGCATACACAATTAAAGACATGGCCTCAAGCATATTTTGCTTTTTCAACCTTTGTCAGGATTTGTTTATGTCTGTGAGGCTTGACGATGGCAGACGAATATGTAAAATGTCGGTCTCATCTCAAACAACTGGACAGGATGTTGTTGAATTGTTAAAACCAGATGACGAGAACGTGTATTATTTACTTGAAATTTGGAAAGGATGCGGTAAGAATGTGTTAATTCTTTCATTGAGTGTGTAACATGGGGTGCAGGGAGGTATATAACAAAACTTTTGTTGGTAGGGATTGAAACTACCTGGGTATGTCAAATTTCTCCTTGTATTTTTTAGGTAATTGCATCCCTACAAACAAAAGTTTTGTTATTAGAATTATTGTCAATACCTACACTAGCATAGACTGTTTAAGATTATATCAGGGAGATACATACCCAAACAGTCTGTGACAACATAACCTGCGATCAGGCTTTTTTGGTACCAGTGTAGGTAGTGGGAATAACACCTGAAAGCTGTGTATTGAGAAGGATTCAACTACAGGGGTGGAGAAAATTCACTGCTAGCAGGAAATGTTAAACAGCTGCAGGAAATTCATTTGAATGAACATTTGCTATTGAAATTTTGAAGGAAACCTTGACATCCATGTCCCACTATGGGCGCAACAACATATGGTTGACAGACATTATTTCTTGAATTTAAAATCATGGTCAGCTACAACACTATATGTTTATGCACATGCAGATTTAGCACAAAAATACTTTGTTGGTCTGCAGGAATTTTTTATCTTGTCTTCATGTTTTGCTCCCAGGAAGAAAATTTTCCTGCCATGTTCAACTAACTGAAAAATACAAGTAAAACTTCAACATTTTGAGCGAAGGCCCTTCGTGGGGAATTTAGTAGTAGATATATGCCCCCGTGCAATCTCTGGCACACCTGCCCCCCAGAAAATGTAGCCCTGACTAGCCATGCACACAGCCATAGATCCATAAGGAGAGACAATGTTTTACTAACTTTTTGAAAAAAATACAGTTGCAAATTGCAATGTAAATTCAACCATAGAAAATTCATTTTCACCTAGCCTATGCACAGACAGAACTTTCAATTGCACCTGGCGTGGGGAGCATGTTTTCAGGGAGGCAAGCATCGTTGTTCTATCAAGTGAAAGCCGCTATCAAAACGTGCATAACTTATGGTATAAGGCATCTGCATACAATTGTATTTCATGTCTTTCTTGTCATTTCAGAACGACCAATAGCACATGAAGAAAAGTTGAAAAATGTGTTATTACAATGGGGAAGTGATGTAGATGACGTTGTATTTATGTTAAAGAGAAAAAATTTTTCATCAAGACAGGTAAAACTTAGGAAATAATTGGAAATACTTTGAAACTAAGTACCTTTACAAGAACGACTTCAGTGTGACGTAAAAATTTTTTATGTGGCATTTTACTGGTAGTATCACAGTGGAATTGTTTCATTAAATGTTTAGTATTCCTACATGTACCTCTAAAATTCATTTTCCTGCCTCAAAAGGATGCCAACAGGGGGGGGAGGTATTCATTCTAATTTTTTATTTTAAATATTCGTATTCCTACCATCAATATTCACACTACACGTACTTCAAAACCCAATATTCAATATTCATCTTTCACCCACAATGGCAGTAGGCTTGCTCCTAGTTTTTGTCACCCCTCTATAATTTTGGACCTATTTTTCTAATGGAAATGAGACTTAGTTCAAACTTAGAACACAGTCACATTTTATAAAGTCAAGAATAGTCTACATGCATGTTTCAATGGTGTTGCATATATCATGATGCCTTCCCATTACCATAGAGATACTTGAACAATATAGAATATAAACCAATAGACATAAACATTTACTTTTCAAATGACTATACATGGAAATCTTGCTTTGTTGGCTGACCAGCAAATTGTCTCCCATATAAACTGCCCTTGGCTAATTTCCTCATATTTAGCATACAATTATTGTTGTTGACCATTTTCGTATTAAAAAGAGTACTTGCTATATTGTCTTTTCAGAAACAAGCCAAGCCTTTACGAAATTCTCCAGTGCCCGACCAACTCCAAGACAAGCAGCAGAAAGTTGAAAACCTCGAGAAAGAAGTTCAGCAGAAAGAACAACATCTGAAATCTTTACGAAACAAGGAGACGTCAAAGAACAACTTGAAGACAAAATATGTCAAATTGTTGGAGTCCAGAGTTATCGAGCAAGAAGAAAAGCTGCAGAGTTTGCAGTCTGTACAAGATGAACTTTTTAAAACCAGACTTGATAATGAAAAATTAGGTAGGCAAACTTAGTAAGATTTTTTATCAGGGTTCGTAGCGGTCTTTGAAATCCTTGAAAGTCTTTAAACTGGAATGCAGGTCTTTGTAGGCTGGATCGATATACCGGATATATCCGATATACCAGTATTTGTTTAGATACCGGTTTGGCGATATTGACAATTTAAAAATACCGATATACCGACATTTCGGTATTTTGCTGCCTAATACCGAAATGAAACGCTCTTTCAAGTCAAACTTGCTTACAATCACGTTTAGAAAGCAAAGTTAATACTCGCAGATGCATGATTTTGTTCTTACAGTTCTAGCGGCTTTGATTTAGCAATACCAGACGTCTTGTTTATTAAATCGCCTTAATCGGAAATATAAAAATGGCGAAATTTTTAAAGGAAAATTTCGACAAAAAAGAAAACTTTGATTTTGGAAGGTGGAAGTACTACCATTTGCGAAGCAGCGAAAACCTTTTCTGGCTTTTCAAGTTTTTTTACATGCTTGCTAACTTGTTTATGTGTTAGTTTTAAAAATGCAACGTTTTTTATGTTTATAACTATTAGCAGCTTACTGAAACACTATCTGAATTTATATACAAAACGAATATTTTTCTGAATGATTCAACACTTCGACGCCCAATCGACGGCCTACTATTAAATAATTGCCGCTTAGCGCTGTTAATTGTTAACATAGCTTGATAATGCGAATCTTGTGACATTTGCACTAATAACAGTATGTGCCACATTAATATTTTGTCAAAACTGATTTTTCTTGACGGTCAGCACTTCAGTTTGGCTTAAAAAAAAACTCGTTAAAAATACCGGAATACCGGTATTTACCGGTATTCTGATGGCGGTATATCGGTATTCGGTATTTGCGATATTGATCCAGCCTAGGTCTTTGAAGTCTTTGCATTGTGTGAAAAAGTGAAGAAAGTCTTTAAAAGTCTTTAAATTCTTTGGTGAGGAATTGATTATACGATTTCCTAGCTAATAAAATAGATAGATTGAATCAAGATTTTCGCAAATATCAACGAAAATGCGCATTTTAGGATGTGATTTGATGGCACTAATTACTGGGTAAAAATGGTGCTTACACTCGCAAAAGGTCTTTGAAAAGTCTTTGAAAATAGGCGGAAACAATCTTTGAAAGTCGTTGAATTTTTTTGGTCTTGGAGAGTACGAACCCTGTTTATACTGGACTTCTCATGAGTGTTGGGGCAAAACATTTTTCGTAAGGCAAAAAAAAATTGGTAGGGCAGTTGTTTGTACAGTACTTAAAAAATGCTTTAAAATGTTACAACGAAATTTACAGCAATTTTGGTTAAAAAGTAATTTTGAGAGAAACATGATTTTAGATTTTAAATGCTTTTCATCGTAAATATGCGACATAGAAAACAATCGCCTCTTAGTACTTTGTCTTTCCTAACTTATATGCTTATATATCTTCTTACTCATTCATTGTGTTATTAACACGAACCTATTTCTTTTTAGTTTTAGAATTGAGTCGTTTACGCTCAATGTTTGTGCTGAAACACCAGCAGTTAGCGGACGCCACGACGCGGGTTGAATTGCTGAGTAGAGAACTGGCCAGATCTTCTCAACAAAACGAAATTTCAAAAGACGGTGCTCCATTGAACGAAAGAAACACACAGGTTTAAATTCTATATCAAGTTATATATTTTATATTTTTGAAGTATAGGACGAAACAATCTCCGAATATGTATGTGTTGAAAACTATACACGCAAAAATCTCACATCTTGTAGCAAGTCTGCCAAAAAGTCGTTACTACAAGATGTCTTCACACTGCTTGTCCAGAGTTATCAACAATTTTGGAACAAGCTCTTAGCAACCTTGTTGATATTATCAGTCAGACTTGTTACAAGGTTGCTCCGAACTCTGTTTTCAAAAGCCACAACTCCGTTCTCAAATGCCAGAACTCCGTTTTCAATTGCCATAACTCCTTTTTCAAATGCCAGTACTCCGTTTTCAAAAGTCAGCACTCCGTTTTCAAATGCCAGAACTCCGTTTTCAAATGCCAGTACTCCGTTTTCAAATGCCAGAACTCCGTTTTCAAGATTGTAACATTGTTATATCACGACTGTATCGGATTTGTTAGAACAACCTTGTCACAACTCTGATAATGCCGCCAAGCTTGTTACAAGTTGTTAACAGCTTGTTCCAAACTTGTTGAAACAACTGGGAACAAGCAGTGCGAACACAACTTGTTGATGGTTTGTTGGCAGACTTGCTACAAGACGTGAGATTTTTACGCGTGAAGTTAAGGCTTATCTTAACATGGGTTTCTTTTTATTTTTAAATTTAGCATGCACAGTACAGCAAGCCTAATGCTCAATCAGATATATATCAGAAACAATTGCTTAACCAGCAATATTTAAGTGAAGCACAGCTCTTACAACTGCAGGCAAATAATGGATACCCCACAAGTACATTAAACCATAATGGACAAGTTGGAAAGGACTTCCTCTTTTTAAGACATGGGATTTTGCAAGAGCGTGGCGACCTAAACAGTCTGTTGGCATGGCAAAATGACGAAGAAAACGACACGGAGACTAGTGCTGATTCCGGTCACGTGTCTAATGACTCGCCTCCTTATCAAAATAGACTGGGTCCGAATTTTCAATTTTACCCCAACCCCCCGGATATGTATTGCGCAAAAGCTGAACGGTTTGATATTGACCAAGATTTTGGCAGTCAATTGAAGGGTAACCAGGGGGGAGTTGGACCTCAGGGCCTGAAAGGAATGTCTGAAGTGGACGGATGGTCTAAGCTACAAGGAAGGTATCCATCGCCTACAAACGGCAGTGCATTTAATCCGCCATTTCAACCCCCCGGAAATTCAGACCCTGCTCAGCAACTTTTTGTAAACACAGATGTCAAACAGGGGGGTGTCGGACCATTCTTGAGACAACAGCATGTCAATCGCGATTCGCCTCAATCAACATCGTCATTGTCCTCCATGTCTTCAGAGTCGTCGAGAAATGAGTTGTCCTCGTTCCCAGGGTCACGCCCTATACGGATGGGTCCTCAGGCCAATCCGTCATCTTCTGGTATACCAAGCAATGACATGCGAAACATGAAGTCTAACCGCGATTCTGGTTCACGATCCACCACACCAACAAATGAACGTAAACAATCTACCTCCAGTGAAAGTTCGTCCGATGCACGTCAGAAGTCCAACCGTAACTCCGGATCGAAAACCAATACTCCAACAACCGAACATAAACCTTTTATTCCTAACGAAAGTTCATCCGATGGATTGAATACAAGCCGAACCGTTGGTTCGATCTCGCATTATCACAGGAATCGTGAAGGGTCTCTCGAGAATTCAAGTCCTCTAACCCTTGGGCCATTCACAAAGGAACGAGCTCCATCACAGACTAGCAACAGCAGTTCAGAAAACTCAAGTCATCGTGTGAGAACACCGTCTACTGAGAAACCCGCTGTGCCAACAAGTTTAATGATTCCTAAAGGAAATGAGCTTAGGAATGGTCATATGTCACCTACGGTAACAGAGTCTAACACAGGCCCGAATTTCAAACACGGCAACCAAGTGAAATCAGATTCGCCAACAACGAAAACTCGTTCAATGCCACAACAAGGTGGGGCCGTTATTCAAAATGGTCGCTCGTCCCCAATGGTTCTGGACCTCGCAGCACAGAGCACAAAAAATCACACGCAGCAAAACATTAGTCGTAAAAAATCTCCACTGTCTACTGAGCGCTCAATCCCCGGTTTAAGTGACCCTAAGGGTCGTTCTTCCCCTGCGATATTCGACTCTAAGAGTACTTCTTCCGATCGGGCATTTGGCACTACTGGTCGTGCGTCTCCAAAAATGGTTGACACTAAAAGTCCGACTTCCGATCGTAGATTTGACCCTAAAGGTCGAACATCCCCCCGGGTTTCTGACCCCCATGTGGAAACCTCGGTGGGTAATACATCAAGTAAGCCAGATAAGGGAGGTTCAAGTCAACCGCCACTGTCCTCTCCTGCGGTAGAGGAACTGCTCAATGACATGACTGCATTAAAAGTTACCACACGAGAAGTTAAGCCAATTCAAATCCAAACTAGAGCCGAAAAAGACTCCGATAATATCCCGGTTGAAAAGGCAACCGTTAAAACGAATACATCTGTGGTCGATACGAAATTACCATCGGGTGGTCAAAGCAAGCGAGTACACAAGCCTCCTAAGCCTGTCCCGCGAAAGCGAACAAAAACACCGCCGGCTCGAGGTTCTGATAGTGACAGCAATCTCATGGTGACGCCATCTCATGAAACTAAGGCAACAAAGTCAAGTGGAAACAATGCCAAGGGTGGCGGGCAGAATAAGGATAATAAACCCCAAGTGCAAAGCAAGGAGAAACCAAGTGATGGACTTGGCACTAAAGCATATGATTCGATCTTAAGGAGCTCTAAGAAGAAGAAGAAAGGAGGTATGTATATTGAGACTATAAAACCAGGTTGTGGGCAAAAATTGAAGAAATTGACAACACTGTTGTCACAACAGTCACAACAGCGAGATTTTATATGTCCTTGCAGTCACTTCATAATATTTTTATTTCTGGGATCCTAAATTTTCTGGTCAAAATGTTCTGCCATATTATGTATTATTCTAATATTCTTCCCAATAAATTATTCTCTGTGTCTGTTAGCATTATTCAATGTCCTAAGATTTTCTGCCAGCTGAGGCAGGTCAGAAAATTTTCTGGGATCCTAGATGCCAGGATCCACCATTAATTCCTGCTGTGTTGAAAATTTGCTCATCCTTATTCTTTCCAAGGTAAAAAGAGCGCGAAACGAGTGAGCTTGGATCCACATGCGGTTTTACTTCACGCTTCTCTTGAAGGAGAATTGGAACTAGTCAAGAATATTATACATCAGGTTGGTACGAGTACTTTGAGAATAGAAATAGGGAAGCTTCTGAGCTTTGAAATTAGGTAAGGGTAGGTGGCGTTGAACTTTACTGATATTTCTCGACTTTGTTTTATTTCAAAGGTTGAAGACCCAAGTTATCCGAACAACGAAGGTCTGACTGCATTGCATCATGCTGTATGCAACAGCCATGATGATATTGTCAAATTCTTGATTGGCTACGGCTGTGATATTAATGCCGCGGATATGCAAGGATGGTAAGATATTATGGTGCAATATTATTCAATGCATACCTATAGACTATGAAGACCAACGTGACGTGTTTCGTGTTTTTGTTTAGGACATCGCTGCATTGCGCAGCGGCGAACAACAGTATTGAGATGTGCAAGTTTCTGATCAACCACGGCGCGTGTGTATTCGCTGTGACTGCTATCGAGGGCAAAACGCCATCGCGATGTTGCGAGAAAGAGTCGGAAAACTTTGAGCAATGTTTCACGTATTTATCAGGTAAGATAACAGCAGAGTATATTTGGAAGAGGGTATAAATATAATCTTCAGCGTTCTATATATAGGTCGCATTTACGCCTGTATTCTAAAAGCTCACTCACACTCAATGAGTGAAGGTTCAATCTGAGCTTCCCTTGAGTGTCAATGCTCTTTTTGTATATCTGGACGGTGAGTAGTAGTCAGATAGTACGGTACGGCACTACCCTCCAGCTATTCAGAAACAGCATTGACACTCAAGGGAAACTCAGATTGAACCTCCACTCACTGAGTGTGAGTGAGCTTTTAGAATACAGGCGTTAAACTTTAAAAACTGGAAAAAAATGAAAATTCAGAAAGTTGTTAATATAAACTATATCGTGTGTTGTTCTTTCACAGAGATTGAAAACAACTTTGGAATATCAAACAACGGTATAGTGTACGCTGTTTATGCATATCAGGCAACTCGTAAAGATGAGTTGAGTTTCGAATGCGGAGAGCGCTTGACGGTAGTGCGTCGTGGTGACGTCACTGAAAAGGAATGGTGGTGGGCTCGTGGCATTCGCAACCAGTTTGGATACATTCCGAGAAACTTGTTGGGGGTTGGTATTTATTTTAAACATTTCTAGTTAATTTGCCTCCAAGGACTACCGTGTTCGCCTCAATGTTAATAAAGAATGAAATGGACAATTTAACTTGTGGAATTAAAACGAAAACATTATTACCGTAAGACATTTTCGATAAAGGAAAATTGTTTACCATACACTAACGCGCATGTGGGTGGTTGCTGGATTGCAAATTATTGGGTAGCTTTTTATGAAATTTATCGTAGATTTCAGAAAGAGTGCCTAATATAGCCTGTCCTAACGAATGTTGTTATTGATGAGTCTTGTCTTATTTTTCCTTGAGAGGAGAGTATTTTTCATCATTACTTAATTTTTACTGATTTTTTCTTGTTGTTTTTTTTATTTAGTTACATCCTCCAGTTGCTCCCGACGTCTAAAAGTTGTGGTTTGTTGAAAACGAGGCTATTTTCTCCTTCACGTATACAGGCGAACGTCGATGGCTCTTTCTGGACGTGGAATAATATCCTTCAAGAATATTAAATATCCTTCGAATAATCTCTCAAATAATTTAAGCAAAAGGAACTGCTTAGTACCCGCTCTTATTGTCAGTGAAATTTTGTCACTGTCGTGTGTTGTATTAACTCTGTTTACAGTATACTCCCTTTACATAAACCATTCATAGATCTAATTTAATCGTGTATATAGTAGTCTATTTAATGCAGTCACTATTTTAGAATAAAATCTAAATTAATATAATCCACACAATGAACACGTGTTCAGTAGTCTATTTAATGCAGTAACTATTTTAGAATAAAATCTAAATTAATATAATCTATGCAATGAACACGTATTTTAGTATTTTAGCTGTGTATAGAAAATGTCAAATAGTATTTATGAATTAAATTGTGATGTATAAATGTTTTCTTGTGTTGTTGTTGTTGTTGTTGTTGTTGTTGTTGTTGTTGTTGTTGTTGTTGTTGTTGTTGTTGTGTTTTGTTTAGTATTTTTCCTTTGATACTATTCTACACCATCATCCCTCCACATTGGCTTAATGGCACAGATTTAGTCCCCACTATACTGATGACAGCATGAAGTACATTGGATGGATTGGATGTCTTCTGTCCATACTGCTGACCACCAAGGTAAACATTAATGAGACCAGGTTCGATGACCATTTCATTTGTATAGACAGCGAACTGTGCTGCTTGGATTGTGAAAGAGAGCTAAAAGCAAAATGAATGGTTAGAAAATGAATATAAACTGCACAATCAACTACTGTATAGTTAGTTGCATGTTTAATGGTTATTGGTGATGATGGTTATGGGTAATGGTGATTATGCATGGTGATGATGATGATGGTTATGGGTAATGGTGGTTATGCATGGTGATGATGATGATGGTTATGGGTAATGGTGGTTATGCATGGTGGTGATGATGATGGTTATGGGTAATGGTGGTTATGCATGGGTGATGATGATGGTTATTGGTGATGGTGGTCATTCATGGGTGATGATGATGATGGTTATTGTGATAGTGAAGATGAACGCTATTGCAACTGTTGGTAGGTTTCAATAAGTGTCCCAAGGCAGCAGATGGTATCATGGTAGTAAATTGGTCTACATTTCTCGATTTTATTTGTCACCAAGTACAAAACTACTATCCACAATGAAAGTAACATAATGTCCTCACTCCTATAACTGCCAGTTGAGCATCATCTGCCACACGACAGTGGTCAGTGAAAACCTCCTTAACTCCATTTACTTACTCTAACAGACTGAGACGTTTCAAGAAAACTTCTTTTCATACCAACCAGTTGCATTCGTGGTACTGGTACTGTAGCATTAGGCCAGTTTATATACACTTGAGTTACCTACAATGAAAATAATAATATACCATGCACGCAACTATCTTAAACATGGGGGCCAGTGAAATAGAATATAAGCTGTTGTCTTCTTGAAGTACTTCAGACATTAACCACAGCAGCTGCTGGCATATCAACAACTAGTTTTAGATAAACAATGCCCACGTTTTGTTAAAGAAGGTAGCGAGTCTTCACTTCAAAAAGCGAAATAGAAATATATGGTCTATAGAAAGTAATTGCTATAACCTCCTCCCCACTTCTTGTTCCAATATTTTTAAGTTCTGCAGTGACCACAGCTTGATCGCAAGGCTTTATTTCTTTGGGTACCACTATGTTTGAGTAGTTGAAGTTTGTGTATGAACTATAGAAAAATACAGATTATAATGGTGAAAATAATGATGGTGGTTGCAATAATGTGATGGTGATAATTGTGATGATGGTGCTTGTTTTGTTGTTGATGGTTGTAATCAGAATGGTAGTGGTAGTTATGGGTAAAATATGGTGGTTTTGATGGTAGTGGTGGTGGTGGTGATAATCTATGTGGTAACATTGGTTCTCTCTAAAATTTATCTCTTACTTACAGACCGTATCCAAATGGATAGAGTGGATCTCCTTTGAAATATCTGTACGTACGTCCATCCATTGAATAGTTCGTCATGTCTGGAACCTATGAAACAAGAATGCTTTATATTTGGGTGAGTTACAGTAAAATGACTACCTTTATTAGACCGCTTTCTCAGTTCTGTCTAAACTCTTCTTTCTTAAGGGTTAGAGTGACTGAGGGCCAGATCACCAAATGACATATTAGAACACATACTCTGACAGTTTCACAATTTGTCACTATTACATGTGATATAATGTTTGTGGTATTTCTATGAGTGTGCATCCACAGCGGGCAAGCTGAAAATTTTGCCTGACCACGGTGGGAATAGAACCGCGACCTTTGGGATACTAGTCCAATGCTTTACCAACTGAGCTACGAAGTCAAACATCATATTCATGCACCTGAGTACATAACACCAACACACACAAAAAGTATCATATCTTAGAATACATTGATGTCGAAGGAACTAGACTCAGTTCCGAAATATCACCAACTCGAACCGACTTGACCTCGCGTAGCTCAGTTGGTAGAGCATTGGACTGACTAGAATACACCACAAACATTGGACGAGTAACACCACAAACATCATATATTCACCTGAGTACATAACACTAACACACATTAAGTATAAAGTATTTTATACTTAAAAGTAACGCACGAATGCATAAAATTATTTATAGAACTGGAAGTACTCCTCTCGCATGCGACCATGGCGAAATTATAATGAGACAACTGCATATTACAAGAAACAAAGCCTGGTTACAAAGGTGAAAGATTTACTAATTACTGTCTCACCAAAACGCTTAAATAATAACAATCAACCAAAGTATAACAACCAAAATGAATCATTCGCCTACCTGGTCCATATTAACTGGCCAAGTATAAGGCAGTCGTCCTGCACGGTTCGCGTACCCGAGTAAAACTGCAACCAGAGCTTTCCCTGCATTCTGTCCTGGCAGGAAGTTCAACATGATCACATCTACATTATCCTTTGCCCAGGAGATGTCTACCGGCCCGGCGTTGTACAGCACCAGTATTGTTGGTTTACCCACAGATACAGCGTCTTGAAGTAACTCGAGTTGATGCCCAGGTAAGGACAAGTCTGCTCGATCGTGACCTTCCGTTTCTATTGTTATACCTAATGATTGAAAATATTATATGCTTAGCGGTTTAATTTGTTTCATGGTCTTGTGTCAGTATTGGAGGAAGCCTAGCCTAAACTAATTTTATTTATACTGGACAGCTCTGTCAGTTCTGGACTATTCTCCCCAGAGATTCAGTATAAGGGTCGTCACATATTGCTCCTTTGCTACTACAGGAGGAAACCTAGTCTAAACTAACTTTATTTGTATTGGACAGCTCTCTCAGTTCCAAACTGTTCTCCCTAGAGGTCCAGTAAGGATCATCTCTTATTGATCCAGTGTTACTACAGGAGGAAACCTAGTCTAAACTACCTTTATTTATACTGGACAGCTCTATCAGTTCTAAACTGTTCTCCCTAGAGGTCCAGTAAGGATATGTCTTATTGATCCAGTGTTACTACAGGAGGAAACCTAGTCTAAACTAACTTTATCTACTGTATACTGGACATCTCTATCAGTTCTGGACTATTCTCCCCAGGGGTCCAGTAAGGGTCGTCACATATTGCTCGTGTGCTCTATCAGTTGTGAAACTGTTTTTTCTGAAGGTCAAGTGAAGACCATTCTTTATATGGTCCAGTGTTACTACGGGAGGAAACTGTCAGTGATTGATATACCTGTCCCAAGACAAACGATCACTAAGTCAGACTTTTTCGCTGCATCCATTACCGGACCAGGATAGTATGTACTAAAATGATAATTTCACATTATGAATTATAAGCAATACGGCATTGATATATTAAAATTTCGATTCCTGCCGGAGGGCCTTATCGTTGCGTTTTTCGCAGCAGCTTTTCGTCAGGTCTAAAATATGTATATCAGTTTCATTCGAAATTTCCATAACAGAAATCCCTCCAGATTTTACCCACCTGCATGTCGGGTTCTCGCATCCAGCCAAGTATGTCAGGTTTTCTCCCATGATCAAAGAAAGTTCTGAGTAAGGCGTAGACACGTAGGATTTCTGAAAGAAAACACAAGTTAAACAGGGTGAGGCTAAGCAGGCTGTAGAAAGGTGGAACAATGTCCAAGGCGTGTATCTTTCGCCTTTTGGGACCCAAATCCCATTCGTGCAATATGCAGTTGCATGATTAGAATTTCGCCTCAGCTGGATGTGAGAAGAGTGCTTCCAGTTTGACTCGATTAACAACGCAGTTCTTGGCCTGTACTCACACTGTACCTATAAAAGATGACTCTTACTGGACATCCATGGAGACCAGTTTAGAACTGATAGAACTATCCAGTATAAATAAAGTTTGTTTAGTTTTTTTATCAATACTCAGCAAAATTTGTTTCCTCTATACTTGCCATAATGTCCGGTGAATAATCCCCAAACAGTCCAGCAATGTTATTGGCAAATGGTCCAAGTATCTTGAGGGAAATAAGATTTATATTATTTATGAGAAATATAAGCTTCTGCTGATGGCAGTGAATTGTTGCAGGCAACATACCGTTATTCTCATGGACAAGTCCTTTAGTGGTAATAAATCTTTTTCATTTTTCAACAGAACAAATGATTTGATGGCAGCTTCTAGCGACAACAACTGATGTTTCTTGCTCTGAATCACAGACAAATCCAAGCTGTAAAGGTTAGTAGAAGTATCGGCAGATTGCAGTAAATGTTACCAGGCAGCATTTTGGGCACATGGTGGGTCAACTTCACAACTGTTGATATTTATATAAGAACAAGCAAATTAAACTAAGTCCTCTCAATGCTACATGACATGTTACCTTGTGTAAGGGTTCATTTCTGGCGGATCAAACTCTCCCAATCTCATCCTTGTGTAAAACAGTGGCTTTACGAGTTCTCGTAATGTTGATTCGTTCACCAATTTCTTTGAAACAAAAAATAGTTTTGGAGTATTATTCACCCGTTCCCTTTACAGACGATGTCTTTTTGTCATCTTATATAACCACTCATCTCTGTAAGCTCTCACGCCTTTAAACTATCATCCGACCATCATTTCACCCCTTTGACCTCTTGTGACCTCTTGTGACTCTCATACTCTTATTACTCCAACTTCTGACCTGTCGCCCCTCTCACCCATCCAACCTCTCATCTCTCTAACCTATCCATCTTGCCACTCCTTTAACCTCTCGCTCTTTTCACCCTCCTACCCTTATGACACCAATCTCTCAGACATCTCACCTCTCCAACCAGTCACCCACTGATCTTTCTTACGTTTTTTATTCTCGCCCTCTTATCAGCTCTCCTTAGAGAAGACTACTACTTATCAGCTCTCCTTAGAGAAGACTACTACTTATCAGCTCTCCTTAGAGAAGACTACTACTTATCAGCTCTCCTTAGAGAAGACTACTACTTATCAGCTCTCCTTAGAGAAGACTACTACTTATCAGCTCTCTTTAGAGAAGACTACTACTTATCAGCTCTCCTTAGAGAAGACTACTACTTATCAGCTCTCCTTAGAGAAGACTACTATTTATCAGCTCTCCTTAGAGAAGACTACTACTTATCAGCTCTCCTTAGAGAAGACTACTACTTATCAGCTCTCCTTAGAGAAGACTACTACCACTACTAAGCCAATTTTCCAAGTACCATTTCTTGCAGCTTAAAACGCAGGCGTTGTACGCAAGACGTAAAATCTTTGGTTTGCTAGCTGCTGTACACAGATTTCTTTTCCACACTATCGTAAATTTCATTGTATTAATAACTGTCGCTGTCCTGCTAGCTAAAGGTCCCTGTTCTTGGCTATAATCACAGGCTTCTAATTCTCGCTTCTCCTACCTTCCCGCACCTCCACCTTATTCCAATGTATTCTATGTTATCCACTCTACCTCTGTGACAGCCTCCCCCAGATAACTGTAGATATTCTTGGATACATTAGGCAGGCCCAGCTCCAGATTACACCCAGCATTCACCGCAGCAGCAGCCGTCTCTACTTTGGTCTTCGTGTACTTGTGGAAAAATAGAATGAACTCTAAACAACAAACAAATATAAATTCTTACGATGAAGAGACAATAGCAAAAATTTTGAGAACAGAAAAGAATCGTGTGCTTTGGTTTTCCGTATTAGCTTAGCAATAACCTAGAATGAGATACGAGAGAAGAGCATAAAACCTTACCCAAGGCACCTTCATCACTTATAACATAACCTGAAAAAACAAGACAAGACTCCTCCTGTCAAGGACTATACGAACGTAAAAACGTACAACCTGTAACAAACTTGTAACAGACTTGTACCAATGCTGTTTCAACAACTTGTTATATCAGGATGTGTTCGCACTGCTTGTTCCCAACTGTAACAATGTTGTTGACAACAGACTTGTAACAAGTTGTTTTAACAATTTGTTATCTTCGTACAATTCAGCAACTTGAGTGCAATTCAGCAACTTGTCAACAAGTTGTGAGTGACAACTTTGTGGCAACTTGGTACATTGACAACATTGTCACAACTTGTTGACAAGCTTGCTGCAAGCCTGTTGCGAACACATCTTGTTGACAAATGTGTAGGTTGTGGACATTAACAAGGTTAACCACCACACCTTTGAATTTCCATTTCGTTCTTAGTATATCCGTAAGCAGTTTTTTATTTGCACAAGCAGGCACACCGTTGACACTAGATAGTAAAATGGAAAGATTGATAAATGGTTAAACGATCTACCATTTTGTTGACACAGGAAACTGAGCATGGACAAACCTGTTGTAGCTACACATGATGCTGTATGTTCCCGCCTCTACACATGCTTGGAACTGAGGTAGATATGTCATATACCAATCGCGATCACTCACCTTAAATGAAAGTAAAGTTGTATTATCACTGGTGCCATCTCTGCGTCCGGACTGCCATTCCTTCAGGGGAGTAACGAGGGGGGGGGGGGGGGTACCTGCATGCTCATTTCCCATCAGTTACCTATTTCCTAACAATTTCCAAAATACAGCATTGACCATGCCCAACCACGTCAGAACCACACGCATTTTGTTGGCAAAAATAAGGCCTGCATAGAACTGTATAGAACTGACACAGACACAGTGTAAATAAAGTTAGCTTACCTGGGCGTTAAAACTAAACCGACTTTGAGGAATATTTTCTGGACCACTGTACGCATCAAAATGCTTACATCCTGCATTAGCCAATACATATCTTGGATGATCTGATGAAGAAAAGTTCGGACAAATAGTATAATTTAATACTTCATCTAAACAATCACAGGCGATTAGAAAAGAAACAAACACAATAAACATCGAAACAAACAAACCGAAACAAACAAGCAAACTATATAGTTTTTTCTTTATACCTGCTTGCAGTCCATGAACAAACTGTTGTCCTAAGATTGATGTAAGATAAGGATCCTCCCCGTACGTTTCTTGATTTCTACCCCATAGTGGATGACGCATTATGTTAATCACCGGACTCCTGTTCAGAAAACAATCCGTGAATAAAGGCCAGTAGAATTTTATGACTAGGAAAAATTGTTTCCGATGAAATATAAATCTAAATAATATGGTTAAGCTGGCGAATAATTATTGCGATTGCATACCAGCAGCTTAGACCAGTGTGCATTCCGTATTCTTTAGCCTTTACATAACTGTTATGCTACAAAACAAATGAAAATGATGCTGTTTTTTCTAGTTATGCTGTTTGTTCATTCTAAACTTTATCTTTGTAATAATTACCTCAACTAATAATACTCTATATGAATCATAAACAACACTAAATTCTGCATTGTTATTCTATTTATGCATGTGGTTGTTTTATGATTTTAATGTATAAGCTTTTCAAGACGTGATGTTTGTGGTGTTACTCTGAGTGTGCATCCACACCGGGCAAGCTGAAAAGTTTGCCTGACCACGGTGGGAATCGAACCCGTGACCTTTGGGATACTAGTCCAATGCTCTACCAACTGAGCTACAACTGAGCTACGAGATGTGGATGCACACAGGGGCGTAGGAAGCATCTAAAAGTTGGAGGGGCCAGGCTTTGATGGGCACTTTTCGAAAAAAAAAAGGCATTTAAAAATGAAAAATTTTCCGCAAATAACATAAATTCAAGTTTTCAAAAGTGCCCTTTGGGCAAAAAATGCAATCTGAACGACATTTTTCACGCAAGAAAAGGGCACTTTGCTACTGGAGAAAGGGCACTTTGGAAAACCTGGGGGGCTGTCCCCCCCTGCCCCCCCCCGGTTCCAACGCCCTTGGATGCACACTCAGAGTAACACACACAAAAAGTTTTCCAGACATAATGATTGGAATAAAACTTTACAGTAATATAACCAGAAATAGTTCGCTGTCTTAGTGTCTTACCTTTGCTCTAACCTCGATACCAGTAGCTCTGGCAACTTGGTAAATTAAACCAGGGTCGAAAGTTGCAGCCTAAAAAAACACGTTTAGATTACTGTCTAGAAAACTGTTTAGAAAACTGTAACCAATTTCAGTGAATGGAATGAACCCCATACCCTCTCCCTATTTTTTACGAATTAGAGGCGCTATATTTATTGCAATGATAATGCTTGAAGGTAAATTTTTAACATTGAATTTCCAATTCAAATAAAATCCTTTGACATCTCGCACCCCCAGGACGAAAAAAGAATTTTCGTCCTCATTGGAGCACAACCTGGAGACAAAAATTTCCTGCAGACCAAGTGACCAACGGAGTATTTTTGTGCTAAATCTGTTCTAGCTGATCATGGTTTTAAATTCAAGGAATAAATGTCTGTCAACCATATGTTGTTGCGTCCATAGTGGGACATGGCTTCAAATTTTCAATAGTAAATCTTCATTTAAACGAATTTCCTGCAGCTGTTTAACATTTCCTGCGAGCAGTCCTCGCCTATTTTTCCCACCCCTGCGCACCCCAACAGCAGATGCCTCAATGCCTGGATATATCCTTCCTGAAATGTGTTCCCCTTGCCCTGTAGTCGTTCCGGCGTCCTGTGGAAACGTTTCTTCTCCTTACCATGCCAATTGACATAGGAAACGACGTTGCATCCCCAGCTTCGACGTCGCCACTTAGACATTCTGTTCCGAACTGATAAGCACTGATATTCAGACGGGGAATGGCTGGCGCAGGACCTATAGTGGCAAATGACAAGCAATTGGAAATTGGAAAGGTTGTGTATGTTAAAACAGAGTAGATCTTACCGTTGATTCACTTTTCACCCAATGGCCTCGTTTTCGTGTCGAATACTTACTCGTGTTTTGTGCTTAGTAGGGTTGAAAATTACTTTGTTATTGAGCTTGAGAACAGCAAGAAACAAATTCGTCCAGGAAAACATGGGAATATAATCTTTATCTGCCCCTGACATGCTAAATACGTTAACATGGAAACGAGGCCATTGGGTAAAAGAGAATAATCGGTAAGGTCTATTAACTGCAGAAAATATTGATGATATCGGCACCTCCATCCTTCCAACTTCCATGCGCCATTTGATCAATAATCTCCTCTAGTGTTAATCTCTTCACCAAGTCCTAAAACATGTTAATGTTGTATGAAAAATTTTCGTAATTTTTCATACATCTTCTCCGACTAATTCTTGGATCATTTGTGCGCATATCCATTGGATAATGATTTTTCAACCGTTGTGATGAAAATGCTCGAAAAGCTTTGAAACTACGAATATGGGACTCACACTTAATAAAAAGAAACTTTAATGTAGTATTTAAAACATGAATAGCCGTTTTTTATCAGATATAAAGATACGAGGCGAATCCGAGTATCTTTAGGTCTGATAAAACACGCACTGCGAATGTTTTAAATTGCTTCAAAAACAATCGATCTAGTTCATTGGCGAAGTAATTTTCAAAAAATATGTTGTGTATTAAAGTCGAGAAAATTAACGTTAAAGTTCATGTAAATCAAGGGAAATCTCTATCACATATAAAGATACGACACGCTTGTGATTTTTCTTTGTGTTTTTCTCATGAATTATTAGTAATGCCTTTTTGAATCATAAATACTAACTTTAATTCATAAATATACTAAAGTTGAATCTAGCTTATACCAATCTAAGGGAAATTTTAGGAGCCTTGAAATTGACATGCTCAGCAACTATGTAAGGTAGTTGGCTGAAATATAATGGCAAAGTGCCAAGAAAAAAAGCAGCAATGAGTCGAGCATTGAACGTTTGCCAATTTTTTTTTATAAATTGGTAGCATATTTTACATATGCTTTTGCAACATAGGTTTGATTGTCTGTATGCGGTTTGTCTTCCGGATCAGTCGAGCATAGCCTTCGCAGTCTGGGTGCTGGCTTTCCGGCCTTATCGACATTGTCAAGATTTTAAGTCATTCATAATTACTGCATGCCCAAACTTGCACCGAACGCATCTGGTTGTAATTAGTTGCTTTATTGTATTTTCGAACCCCATGCAATTTATAATAGTTCAATTGAAACTACTGCTTTTAGTAATGTATATTCTTAATGGGTTTAAATGTTAAAACACTTATTCGCAACTTTAGCACAGTATAAATCGTATTACTATTAATTATAGTAATTCATGATTTCAGTTTATCCTTGTTTCCTTTTTTCCCTGTATAACTTGCCACCATTAAGTTTTAGTCGGATTTTCATTGATTATTATGTAGGAAACGATTTGTGTTTGAGTACCATTGGATTAGCAAACAAATGCCACATTAAAAGTTACCAGCAGAAGTCTACGAAAATAATGATGTATGTAATTGGATACGGTATGAACAATAGGTTAAAATAATAAAAATACACAAATCTTCACGAAGCCTCGCAGCTTCTCGGAGTGATATGATTGATTCTTTCTGCTGAGAACAATCGACTATAATTGCTTTGTTCTTATTTGCATCTTCTGAACAGCTGTGACATTTGCGCAAATTATGCAAACGTGCGTATTCCTTGGGATACATTGTACTTGCCTCAACTCTAACATCCCATGGGAGAGAGACGTTCCTAAACTGATAATGGTCACGATGTCCGAGTGTAGATCCATACGATTGTCTGCCAGCGTAGGACAGTACTGTAGCAATGAATAAGATAAGGCACCGTCGTACAACCATTGTGCTGTTTTGGTTGTAGATATAGTATGACTAAACGTCTTTGTTAATATGATTCTATATACTTCCGGGTTCTTCAGGGTCGTAATTGACATATACCGCCTTACTGTGAGAGGATGGATATGATGGCGCATTGTTTGGGGTGGTTCGAATCCTGCCAAGTAAGGCCCGTTTACACTTGCAATGTTTGCTTCGATTTGTAGTGCGATTTTCTTCATCTGATACATGTGAACGAGTAGGTGAGGTATGAATGTTCTGAGTTTTTGCACCTTCATCTAAACATCCTTAACTCGTTCACAGCCATCATAAGAAAAAATCGCACCAAAAATTGCAAGTCGAAACGGGTCTTTTTGCTGCTGTCTAATCAAATTTCGCCTTAGGTTCATTTGAAAACAGTTCTTCCAGTTTGATTAGAGAAGACACCAAATTTGTTCTCCATGTTCCACTGTTCCCCATGTAGGTTGTCTGATTATAATTTCACCTCAGTCACATGTGAGAAGAGTGCTTCCAGTTTGACTCGACCAAATACAACAAGGTTTCTTCACAAGTGTTCTCGTTTCCTCCTGTAGTAACACTGGACCTTGGTCTTGACATATAAGGGTCTCTGAGGCACCTCGCTTGCGATGGAACGTTAGGTCGAAGGGTCGCGAGCGAGAGGCTCCAAATCTACAATATTTTCCCGCATACCATATATTGGCATCACTCTAGTACATGGACATGAGCTTGTTGTACTAGTTCATCACACTTGGACTTTGTAGCTCAATGGTCAGAGCGTTGCACCGAGAATCGCAAGGCCCACAGGTGTGATTCCTGCCTGAAGGCGTATAGTATAGTTGCATTTTTCACAATAACCGCAGGCTAGGTCTAAAATATGTGCTATATAGTTTTCGTTCAAAATTTCAATCTGCAAAAATCTTCAACATAACAATTATATGCAACGTTTTTCACTTTATATTATAGAGTTTAATGATTTGCTAGTTCAATCACACTGTTAAAAAGCTTCACAAGTTTCCTACAATATTGGTCTTGCTAAGGTATAGTACATGCTCAATTAATATATATATATATATGTACTATTTACAACATGAGCGGCCGTGTTGTATCGGATATACAAACTCGAGCCGAAGGCGAGAGTTTGTATATCCGATACAACACGGACGCGAATGTTGTAAATGACTTAAAAAACGACTCAACTTATGAGTTCATTGGCGAAGTAATTTTAAAAATAAACGTTGTCTAAGCCGAGAAAATCAAAGTTAAAGTTTATGTAAATCAACATGAATCTGTATCACATATACAGATACGACACGCTTATGATTTTTCTTTGTGTTTTCTTCATGAATTATTAATGAGTTTTTTAAATATATATATAAGTTACTAATGTATGCATATACAGGGAATAGAATGATGTGTTTCAGTGAAGTGTGCCAAATGGTGCTATATATATGCTTGTCAAATTCAAAGTTGACCATCATGAACCGTCACAATTTGTGAAACATGTATGCTAGTAAAGTATGTATGTTGCTGCTATCTGTTCCGATTTCTTGGGTCTCTGGAAGTATTTATAATGTTCTTCGGTGCTTGCTCGGAGCTACTACTCCCCGCCCCACCCCTCGGAGCCGAGCTGCCTGCCCCTCTGCCCCCTCCGTTTGCATTCCCCCTGTTCCGTAAGCGTGGGTCTTTGGCTGCATTCACAATATTCCCTTGGTTTGCATCTCGCTGGTAAGGGTGGAACCGCGCCGAGCGAGGATCCGAAGGGGCTTGGGAGTGAGTGGCTGATGGGGCAGTAGGTGGTGGGCCGTGTGGGGGTGGTGGTGGCGGAAGGGACTGGGATGGAGTTTGAGGTGTGTGGGTGTTGGGTGTGTCGCGAGTTGGTTTTTCATTGGCCTATACAAAACACATCAAATTGTTATTAGCGAGGTTTAGCAAAGACGACGCGACGTCAAAGACGACGTGAAAATGGTATAAAAATGGCGTGATATGCCCATCTATGGATGTGCCCACGCCATTTTTACGCCATTTTCACGTCGTCTTTCACGTCGCGTCGTCTTTGCTAAACCTCGCTATTAAGAGTTACTGACAGTAATATCAAACTGGATAAACAGAATGAAATAATTGTACCTTTTTGTACTGTTGCAAGAACTCTGCATTGGCATCACTCATGTTTGGCTGTTCAGAAAACACCATGCAAAAACTATAAGAAATATACATTAGTTTTACCATTAATGTCTTGTGTAGCAGTCTTTCTGACAGTAAAATCATCTGGCATTATCAAGAATACATTACTCACTCTCCCATCTTCTCTAGAGATCCATTTTTACTCATATACAGTGTCATTACACCTTTGAATATTGAGGCATACCTAGTCATGGAGAATGTTAAAAACAATAAATACCATTCTTTGCATCATAATCATTAATACACCCTTTTGGCAATTACATCATTTGGCCTGGGAGCCTCGCTCTCATGAATCGTGAGCCAATCACCTTGCGTAATTTAAGACCAAAAGGTAAGTGCGATGAAAGGGTGTATTGGGCTAATTGAAATCTTCAATTCTTTTCAAAAACATCAAATGTTCACATGAGAATAGATAGTACTTTTATCTGATCATCAACCGTACATAACTTTAGATGGAAAAATGATATTGGTGGCCATTCCCGTGGCAAAGCTTACCCTTTGTGTAACCGAATGATGTCACCACTCTGCATCAAAGTGCCATAGTCATCCCATACCGACAAATTCATACAGCCAGTTTTGTCTGCCACTCGGCAAGATCGTACCTCGTGCCCATCTTTTGTCTTATTGGGTTTACCTTCATGAAACAGAACAACAGAATCATATATTTTATATTTGTGCCAAAAATTGATTTTGTGTTGGGTAACCCTCAAAAAACAGTCAATCAGTTATTTTTGCAGACAAATTCTGGTGATGTATATATATTGCCCTGACCCTACTAGCAAAAGATCTGGGGAGAGGAGACCTTGCCTTGTTTGTCCCTCAATCTAAGAGCAATATACCCATACACATCAACCCAAAATAGTTTAAGAATGATTATATAAATCAGGCACCGCATAAAGGCACTTCATTGGCCATAAACAAACTATTTACCAATATCTAGCACGATAAATAGCGCGTTGATGTTCTTTGATCCAGGTCTAATTTCTTTAATGTTGATAAATTTCGTATCATCCGACATGGCTAGCTTGTAATATATACTTCGTCATAAAGGTAAATGAACAAAGCTTTAATTTGTGAGCTTTCTGTCTCTGAAAGGAGCTACGATTGAATTAAAATATAAGACGAAATAAAGTCATAAATTCATTCATTGTCGACGGCCATTTTATATATTTTTCGTTTCTTCTTGCCTGCGAACGGGTGTCCATGAATATTGACCAATTTTGGTAAATTTTAATCAAAGGATTTGGTAATTGTCTAAAATTGTCAACAGACTCAAATATATATTGCATTCTCAGACGCTTTCTGCAAATATTTAAGTAAATAAGAATTTCATAATAATTTTACATCTATACAAAGTAAAACATTTAATTTTAGTGGGTTTTGTTTTATTCTGTATTAAAAAATGTTCATTAGTGTGACTTGAAATTTGATAAAAAGTGCAGAATTTTAACTTGTGATAGGAATAGCTTTCTAACTATAAATATTTGTATGTATTTATTGTAGAATAGTGGTATAATAAAGGTGTAATATACAATGTTCCCTCAGGTATTAAAATATTGATATTGCCCTGGCAAAATATCGGCCAATCACGCAGCGCGGGTTTTCGCGGGGAAGCCCGCGCAGGGCTTCGATTTAAAAATTATTTCAAATTTCACAATAACTAAAGTGTTTATGTATTGAACACTTCCGGGCCTCGTTTGACACATTGGTTTATGGCTGGCCGACAGATAAAGCCGTCTAAAGGTCGGTAGAAACGAGTTCGTCTCACGAACTATCGAAAGTTTCACTTTGTATTTCGTAGCTCGCTATATATTGCTCGCTTTCTACGTTGTCTAGGTACCAACGACTTGTATGATGCTGGCCGCGGCCATGTCTGCGCGGAAAAGATACAACCTTTGCCAGACAACATGAAAAAGAAGGTACTATGGGCTCTATAAAATATTGACAGATGAGATAGCTCAAATTTCTACGGGCACACAATTGCCCATTATGTTTCCCGCGGTCTTTGCTTGAATTTACTATAAACACATACACATTCGAAATACTTTCTTGTAGATTTCTGTAATTCTTGAAGCGATTCCCTCGAAAAGTAAAAGCGAGATTGCCGAAGTTCTACAGGCTTGTGAGTACGATGTTGATCGAACATTAAACTGCTTCTACGCAGGTAAAAATACGTTATAATCTCGCTTGTTTATTGAATTATTGCCAACCTTTTGCGAAATTAATACATTGCAATATTGCATGGGGATTCGATTCTAATATATTTTAGAATTTTAATGTGTTACATGCGTTTCGTAGCGACGTTATGCTTTTTTAAATCGTATATTTTCCCTTTCAGACGGCGGAATGGACGAGCAGAATGAATGGACAGTTCAAGGAAAACGAAAGGTAGATTGTTTTTTAAATTATATTGTTTTGCTTTCAAGCCATAAAGCAACCTGCAAGAGTAATTATAATCGAACTAAAATATTCACTAATATCCATAATTGTTAACGTGTTATGTGTATTTAAGTATTACAAAGTGTTCCAGCTTTGAAATGGCGTCCTTGTACAATTTTGGGTTTAAAATTGTAAGTTTTTACTATCTTTAACAGGGCCTTTTAGCACGGTTTTTAGAATTAGATAAACAAACTTCGTATTATGGTTTAATGGTGTTTTGTTCAGACAATACTTCCGGAATTTTTTTCTTTCGTTTTGAAACAAATGTTGCAATGAATTAAAATCACAAATTTTACGACGGTAAAAACCGAACAGTTTTTCCATATTTGCGGTACAATTTCTTCAGGGAACCTGCAAAATTTTCATATGTTGAGATGGATGAATATTTTTGCATTATTTTTAGGTAATTCGTATTGTTTGCCTGTAAAAAACAAGTGTTAAATTTTTGACATATATTAAACATCTGGTGTGCTATTTATGGCCGAATGTGCCAAAACACCAACTGCTCTACACACAAGCACTGTATTCTACGAAATTGCAGGCCAGGGAATCTAGGAATTGATAAGGAAATGTTAAAAGGTCTTATCACATCTCATCTTTTGAACTCGTCTGCTGATATTTATATCGCTCAGGTCATTATTGTATGTACACACTTTGTGATTGCTATGGTAATTGAATCTCATTTACATGTGATATGCTCAATTAATTGCATTTTACAATTTGGGAACAAATTTTGGATGTAGTCCAAATGAAATGCTTCTTCCCCTTTCGCAAAAAATTTAAAATTTTCAACACTTTAAGGCAGGTTGATTGATCGCTTTTGAATCAATTTCGTTTTGTATTAAAATAGCATTTCTGTGGAGTATGTGGCATTTGTGTAATTGGGTGTTTAATTTTTGTTTGAATTAAGGAGGCACAAAATTGCATAATGTTAATTGAATTCATATCTGTCTGACCAGTTTGACATTATGAGTTGAGTTTCAAATAAGGCTCGTTATCAAGTTGGTTAGGTCATATGGTGTATATGCAATGCTCTTTTTCAAGAACTTGCCAAGAGTGAAATATCCATGCTCTTTTGTACTGTAAATTTAATAATAGATTCACTTTACCCATTAATGCCCAAATGCAGCAGCTCCCAGCGGTGTGCGAGAAGGCTTCTTTTGATGAGTAAAATTATCTGGCACCCCTTAGAGCAATTTTACTTGTCAATAGCGAATAACCCATTAAGTCGCAATGTGCCCCATCACGCTAGAAGAGCTGGATTTCAGAGGCGCCGAATATCGATAATAGCGGGGGCAGATATTCATATATTCATGTTCACAGACTGTAAAAACAATCGATTTCAAAAGAAATTAATTGGGCAGAACACAAATATATGAATATCTGACCCCCCCCCCCCCCCCCCATTCCGGCGCCTCTGCTGTTATTTAAATATCGACATTCTTATAGCAGAACAAGAAGAAGAGAAAACAAAAGAAAGCAAAGGATGGTAGTGATTCGCAGTCCCAAAATGATGCTGAAAACTCAAGTACAGCAGGTAACATTTACCAGAAACTTTGGCTGAACCAAGGGGCTCATCAGCACTGTGGCACAGTTGTCACAGCAAGCGCTTTAATCACCTCTGAGTTTGTGGGTTCAATTCCCACTACAGACTCGTATGGAAAGAGTCCGTCAATGCCGTGGTTTTTCTCCGGGTATTCCAGTTTCCTCCCAAAGGGAAAGTTGACAGGGTGGGTTAGGATAAACACAGTTATTAAGAAAGTAACACCACAATTGTTGACCTGAACAATGCTGAACAGTATTGTTAACAACCGGGAACAATATGGGCAGCAAAATATTGTTCAGGCCTGTTTTCAACAACATTGTTACAGCCTAGGCCTTTTTTTGCAGTGTACACGGCAAAAAACGCTCAGGTTGATGCAATACTGATAAAAACAGGATTGAACAATGTTTTGCTGCCCACATTGTTCATAGCTGTCAACAATATTGAACAATATTGTTACACCCGATTCAGGCTCAACAACATTGTTCAATATTGTTGACAAGTGTGAACAACGTGGGCAGCAAAACATTGTTCAGTCCTGTTGAGCAACGGTCTTGGCGTTTTTTGCCGTGTAGGCTAAGTATGTAATTAGGTAAGTGTATAATACTTGATGTAAAGCATGTTTGATCATGTTCACATGTAAATTTGCGCTATAGAAATGCTAATCGTAATATCATCTCAAACAGTATCTGTTACCTTGTTAGGTCCAAAACCTGAAAAGCAAGCTGAAACAGGGCAGAAAGAAGTTGGTGAGAATATTATGAATGGGTCGGTGCCAAAAGTACTTCCAATCGGTTAGTAGAATTTATTGTGAAAATATCCATTTTAAATGTATCCAGATATTCCAGGGTCTAGGAGCAAGTCTATAATAGTTTTTTTTCGCCCATCAAATAGTGTTGACCATAAATTACAGTTTCTTTACTAAATATTCAATACTCAATAGTACTCAAAACTTTCTATGACAACTGTGGCGGGGTGAAGGTGTACCCCCTGAAACTCCCACTGATAAGGTTAGGTCTATCCCTGGAAGATGATAGCTGCACGGTCAAAATGTTTCTGGTCATCAACTGATGTTCTGATATTTTTATTTACAGATGAACCAACGACAACCAGTAAAGACAGCCCAAAATCACTTGAAAACTTAAAACCTGTATCAAACGATATACCAAAACCTAGTGAGACCACCCCTACCCCAGCATCACCCCCACCTCCTTCCCCACTTCCACCTCCTTCCCCACTCCTCTCTCCTACTGGCTCCACTGCAAGCTCATTGCAAGACTCACAGACATCGAACAAAAGCCGAGCTGGGAGTTCGACAAACGAGAAACACCCAAGAATGCGAACAACTTCTGGTTCTGGCTCTGAAGTCATTAAGAAGTCTTTAAAAGATCTTGAGAGGTCATCTGTGTCGATATCAAGATACCAGGCAAAGCTTGATGAGGTTTGTTTTGGCCAAGGATTGTTTGAATACTAAAGCTTGCATACAATACTCTTGCCTGATTAAATTCTATAGAAAAAGAAAGGTTCTTTAACCCATTGACGAGTAAAACTGTCTGGCATTAGACAGAGTAAAATACTAAAGTAGGGTGCATCAGGGTGCATTGCCACTTAAAGGGTTAATGAGGGTAACATTGTTTACTGGTGACCCGGTAGTTTACGTATAAATTGCCCTGAGTATGAAAGTACAATTTCTGTGTTCATGGTAGATGACAAACAGAATGCAGTGTTCTGACCCTCGGGTGGTGTCAGCAGACACTTTCTGTTACCATCCTGAATCTAAATATCTTGAAGTGGTTTGGATATATGGCCCTGTTTTCATTAGACCAGGACGAAGTCAAACCGGAATGATAAATGAAATTGTCAACATGTTTACATGAGACTGGTACGAAAATCACAAAATTTTCAATTTATTCCCCTTGCCAGGCAATTTTGTTTTTTAGATGGCTTTTGTTAGCATGTGTTGTTCCAATGTCAAGGTTACAGCCAAGACCGGTCTGAAATGTATTTGTGTTGACATTCATCCCGGTCTGAATTCATGCCGGTGTGAAGTCAGTCGGCTCGGTCCAGCTGGCGGAATGACTTGAGACTGGTCTGAGTTATTTTTGTCCCGGTCTCATGTTAACGTCTATTATAAATAATACTATGACCGAAACGGTCCCGGTTTGATTTTGTTCTGGTCTCATGTAAATGGGGCCTAACTGCCATTTATTTCATTTTCAGCAAGCAGATTTATCCACCAAAACGTTGACGAAAAGTTTCCAAGCAATTAGAGAAGCGTGAGTAATCTATGCATGGTCTTACCATTAACATCAAATTGTATACACTCAAAGCAATATGTATAATAATCAAGATATCTTATTTATAGTTTGAATGAAAGAGAACAATATTTACAAGCGCATCAGCAGTCTGTTATAGAAGAAGCAAGTATGTCCTGTACACTGTTTTTGAAAAGAACCAATCACCTTGTACACACTTCAAAATGCACAAGTTGTAACAAACCTGTAGCAGGCTTGTAGCAATGCTGTTCCAACAACTTGTCAACAGGATGTGTTTCCACTGCTTGTTCCCAGCTTGTTCACAAGTTGTTAACGGCTTGTTGACAACTTGCTACAACGTTGTTGAGCTCAACAGACTTGTTACAAGTTGTTCCAACAACTTGTTATCGTCCTGCAATTCAACAATTCGTCAACATGTTGTGATTGACAACCTTGTAGCAACTTGCTGAAATAACAACATTGTTACAACTTGTCGACAAGCTTGCTACGAGCCTGTTGCGAACACATCTTGTTGACAAATTGTAAGATTTTTACGTGTGTTCGTGGCTACACGTTCTCATCGTTTAATTGCGCTGAAGGAAGCGAATGAAATTCGCATTGTACATTCTTACATAATCTAAGTTACAATACCGTGTTTTATTTTTCTTGGTAGAAAAGTTGTTGGAAGAAAGACAAGAAAATGCGGCGGGGTTGAAGTTTAAATGTAATCGAGTTGGAAGTATGACTGACGAAGAAACATCCGAATTAAGAAATGAAATAAAGGTATGACGATTTCATAATCTGCTTCTTATCACCTGCTAGAAATAGTTCTTTTTTACTTGAGCTTTTTCTTTCCCTTTTCCTTTTCCCAGAAGGAGATTGGGCCTTGTTATGTTTTTTTCTTGAGTAACAACAATTGTCCAACTTGTTTGTTTTCAGCATTTCGTAGGGGAAAGAAGGATAGATGAAGATCTGGGCAAGACGATCAGTTTTGTACGAGATCAAGAAAAAATTATAGAGGTACTGTAACCTTCTTGTAGATTTTTTTCTTTGCACAAAGCTACTAAGGAAACAAACTAAAAGTTGATGTTTGTTATATTTTGCAGGCTGTAAAGAATTTTGGCGAAGGTATTGTACCTAATGTATAAGCGTTTGGTAGTTTGTTGCACAATAACGCATATGTGTCTCTCTGTGTCAGACCAAGTTTCCTGTTGTACATAATTGTTTGATTATAATTTCTCGATTTTCTCCTCAGAGAAGGGTATTTTCAGTTTGACTCTACCAAATACCACAGGTTTTCTTTGGGCTGTACAGTTTCCTCCCGAAGAAACACTAGAGCAATAAGGGATTACCTTTACTGGACCGATCTAGGGAGACTGCAGTTTAGGACTGATAGAGGAATCAAGTGTAAATGAAGTTAAGTCCATGCATGAGGTCTAACGAGGGTGAGAATTTATGAGAATTGGCAAGCGAGAGTTTGCATGAGAGTTTTCTCAACTCTCATGCTCTAGTCAAACGTGAACAAGAGTTGCATGCAAGAGTTGATGAGAGTTGAGAAGCGAGAGTTTGCATGAGAGTTTTCTCAACTCTCGGACCGCGGTCAAACATGAACAAGAGTTGCGTGAGAGTCGATGAGGTTGAGAAGCGAGAGTTTGCATGAGAGTTTTCTCAACTCTCGGACCTCGGTCAAACATGAACAAGAGTTGCGTGAGAGTCGACGAGGTTGAGAAGCGAGAGTTTGCATGAGAGTTTTCTCAACTCTCGGTCAAACATGAACAAGAGTTGCGTGAGAGTCGATGAGGTTGAGAAGCGAGAGTTTGCATGAGAGTTTTCTCAACTCTCATGCCCTGGTCAAACATGTCAAACATGAACAAGAGTTGCGTGAGAGTCGACGAGGTTGAGAAGCGAGAGTTTGCATGAGAGTTTTCTCAACTCTCGGTCAAACATGAACAAGAGTTGCGTGAGAGTCGATGAGGTTGAGAAGCGAGAGTTTGCATGAGAGTTTTCTCAACTCTCATGCCCTGGTCAAACATGTCAAACATGAACAAGAGTTGCGTGAGAGTCGACGAGGTTGAGAAGCGAGAGTTTGCATGAGAGTTTTCTCAACTCTCGGTCAAACATGAACAAGAGTTGCGTGAGAGTCGATGAGGTTGAGAAGCGAGAGTTTGCATGAGAGTTTTCTCAACTCTCATGCCCTGGTCAAACATGTCAAACATGAACAAGAGTTGCGTGAGAGTCGACGAGGTTGAGAAGCGAGAGTTTGCATGAGAGTTTTCTCAACTCTCGGTCAAACATGAACAAGAGTTGCGTGAGAGTCGATGAGGTTGAGAAGCGAGAGTTTGCATGAGAGTTTTCTCAACTCTCGTACCTTGGTCAAACGTGAACAAGAGTTGCGTGAGAGTTGACTGAGCAGCCAAAATTCTCATCAACTCTCATTAAAATGTAGTCTGGATCAGGGGGTTTTCTGTTTCACTGAAGCTGTATCCTACTCTCAGGCAGTGCTGGCCAAGCTGGGAAACCTCGTCGCCTCCTAAAACTCTGACGCCAGAAAACCTCTGAACCCAGGGTAATTGAAATGTGAACCTTCACGAGATTGCATGAGAGTTGATGAAAATTCCAACTCCTATCAAGTCTCACGCTTGGGCTTTAGTTTATTATAGTTTATATCAACTCAAAATCATCTCAAGTTTTCTTCATTTGTTCCTAGTTCCTCCAATTAAACACCATTATACACCATACAAGCGAAAACACCCAGAACCCTCGAAACCAATCTCCCATAAACCTCCGCCAGTGAAGACAACCACTGCATCGAGCAATGTCTCGACAACCACATCTACCACTTCTACTTCAAGTGAAACGAAAAGTACTCATTCAAAGAACGATAAACGACCAGTGTTGTCGCCGTCACGGCTTAAAGATCAAGCGGAGATGCATGCAAGGCTAAAACAAGCTGTCAAGGAAGCACAGGTAAAAGCGTAGCACAAGTAATTTGTTTATTTTTGCTTGTACAAGCTCAGAAAATATTTTTCTGGTAGTTGTATCTAGCAAACTGCAGCTGTCTTGAATATTTAAACTACACTTAATCACCATGAAGCAATATAATTCAATGCCAAAGTCCGTGTCAAGAAAATAATTATTTTTTAATATATAAATATTCTAGGAGCAACCATAAGTTATTATAAGTCGACCGTTGTATACACTACAGTACTGTACAACAGTGCACTGTCAATGACCTTTCTGTGTCTTGTTTAATGTTTCGTTTAACTTTAACGTTTCGGCTACCTATACGGCAGCCATTATCAAAGACGTATTGCAGTTACAAAAAAAAATTTACAGTTATAATAATTTCATCTCTTATTTTATTTTGACGCAAGATAAAATTATTATAACTGTAAAATTTTTTGTAACTGTGATACGTCTTTGATAATGGCTATCGTATAGGTAGCATCAGAAACAATTATTACGAAAGTCACCGAACTGTGGAATCGCATCAAAAATTCGTATATCGACCACTCCCACAAACGTCTACGACCGCGCCTACATATTTTTGCATGTTTACAATTCTAATTTTAAACAGCCAATCGACGTTTAATTGTAATTGTTACCAAGAACCTGATTGGCTGTTCAAAATTAGAATTGTAAACATGCAAAACTATGTAGTCGAATGTAGGCGCGGTCGTAGACGTTTGTGGGAGTGGTCGATATACGAATTTTTGATGCGATTCCACAGTTCGGTGACTTTCGTAATAGACAGTTTATTATAAATATATAAGTAATATTTTTATTTTATATGTGTTAACAGTTGAAGTTGACCAACATTCTTTACTCCGTGATACAACACTTAAGAGTGAATGTCAGTAAAAATCGAACATATGAGACATTTCGCGGCCACGACTGAAAAATCGATTTTGCTCAAATTTTGCCCAGATATACCTTATTATATCGGAAAATGCACCATATATTCTTTTAGGTCAAATGCTTTTTTAACTTTGAGAAAATGCCGTTTTAACACGACCACCCTAAATCGCCATTTTTTCTGGGAAAATATGTGCTGATTTTACAAATAAATTTCACAACGACAACCGTTTCTAATCGATCTAAAACCTTAAAAATATTGTTTTCGGTTATTCAAAGGACGGTATACATGACTTACAGAAAATCTGAGTTACTTTTAGGAATAGATATAATCGTAGTTTTGGAGCACACTATCTTACTTCATTTACGATACCCTCTTAACAAAATCGATTTTCACCATGCGATAAAGCTCCAAATCGATCATGCTTCTACTAGTTGGCTCTTTAATAAGCAAGCTTTCAATTGACGTAAATACTTCTTTTGGCAAATGAATACGCGATAAACGACAGCGCGTTGAAATCGTCCGTTTTTGCGTCTTGCAAGTCAAACGCTGTTAATTTACATACCGTCGAAGTAAACAATTTAATCAAGTATTTTAAGTATTTTACCTTTTGAGAAGAAGATATATTCTTGAATGGAGACTTTTTCCCTTGCTTAGTTTAAAATTGGTCCAAAAATCCAGAGATATTTGTAAAATATCATCATATACAGGTATTTTGAAATATAATATTGTTGTCAGTTGCATGACAACTTCAGATCATTGTTCAATATTGTCTACTTTTAATAGCGCAAACATACAAATCGATGAGCTGTTTAGGGATTTTATATTTGTTAATAAATTTCCCAAAATTAGAACTTCAATTGACAATTTTGTTCCAGTTTGCATTGATCCATATAATGTACCATTTAGTATTTACATATCGACTATCGAGTATAAATGTTTACGAATACATAAGTTAATTATTAAGCAGCTGTTAATAGCGTGCGTGTGAAATGAACATTTATCCATACAAGGATTTGTTATTTTATTATATATTCCACCACCTCAACTCAAATTATAGGCATATAGCAAATGCTGTAGTTTAGAATAATGTGTGTTTACTTTGATGCACAGTTAAAATAATCAGTAAAATTACT